>JAKTVE010002332.1:0-12328 GCA_030557065.1 Metschnikowia rubicola | reverse complement strand
CAATAAAGATGGGGAAAACGTCTTCTCCAAATCCACTTGAGCCTCTCTAGGTTCTAAGATGTAGATCTCGCGTGTGATGTAAATCAATGTGATGATGTGCACCGCAAATTGTCCCAAAATAGATCCCATGATGTAGATGTTAAAGATTCCGCTCAGTGGACGCTCTTTACTCAACTTGGTGAGTGGCTTGCCGCGTGAGATGGAAAAGAAACAAACCGATAACAAAATGCCCGACACTGTAGACTGACCATCGCCAAACTTGATTCCAGCCAAATACAAAACCGACAACGAGTAAGCGGAAATCAAACAATTCAAGGCCAAGATCTTGTACATTTGAATTGTGGAGACAAGCGCGCAGCGCCCTTGGCGGATGATATTAGTCACTGCTGACACATTTGACAACTTGGAAGTAAAAGGTGCTGCCACGGAAGCATCTCCCAATTTCAATGACGGTACCTCATCCTCATCATCAGCATTGTTGAACGAGTTCATGATGCCATCTGCAAAGTCAGACGCTGACACAGGCTTTCCTTTTTCGTCTTTGATGAATTCAATTGGCAATTGGCCATTTTTATTGGCGACTTCAACACTCTGTCTGATCTCCGGGGTAATGGCCACACCTCTCTTCTCCAAGGTCGTCAAATAATGAGGATTATAAGGTCCAGGAGGATACAAGTGAGCAATGAGAGCAGGCACTGGTGGCGGTGGTCTCAGCCAGTTCGCCATCAATTGCGCTTGCTTGTAGTAAACGGTTTTCATGGTCTCAATCTTCCTGTTCTCGGCTATCTTCTTCATACCTTCTTCAGTTCCATTCAACAAAGCCACACCAATATGAGCTTGCTTCAATGCTCCAACATCGTTGGTGCCATCACCGCACATCAAAGTACTATAGCCTGCATTTTTCAAGGAAGTCAAAATGAACTCCTTCTGCGAAGGTGACACTCTTGCATATACCCAGGTGTGCTTCAACAAGTCCATGATTTGTGGATGCTCACTCAAGTGGCCCAAGGCATATCCTGTTATGCAGAGGTCATAATCCTTAAAAAAGTCAAAGTCAATAGAGTCGCTACTCTTAAAGGGTATGATCTTCGTTTCTTCCACGTTTCTCCACGTCAAGTTTTGCTCCTCGGATGCACCATGATGGTCCTCTGGGAAGTCCAAGATCAAGACTTCTTTGGTGGTAATGCAGACTTCTTTCGCAACATGACACGCAGTGAGGGGATTGTCACCAGTTATCATGACACAGCGATGAGAAGACTCATTCAACATTGCAATAGTGTCAACAGCATCGTTCTTCAATGGGCACTGGAACACGATAAAGCCGGCAAAGGACAAGTTCGACTCGACGTCATCTCTTTCGATCTTTGAAACTTTCACCCCGGAATCCAAATACTTGTATGCCAAGGCCAAAACACGAGAGCCGGCCCTGGTAAACGACTTATAGCAATCATCATAGTTCTCTGGAGCATCGACCAACATCTTACGAATTGTTTCCGGGGCACCCTTGACCGCAACAAACGACTTTGAAGGGATTGTGCTGATGGAAGTTATGGCTGACGATCTCTTCAAACTTGACGAAAATTGAAAACGACGTAACACTTTGATGCGTTCCACCTTGCCTTCTTTAGTTCTTTCCACACAGTCCTTAAAATCTACCGTCCAGTTAGCTGCTTTTAATGTTGCCTGCTCCATTGGGTCTCCCACAACTTCTCCATCGTCCAACTTAACCAAAGCGTGTGCAGATCCCAAAACATGAGAAGTGAATTCAGGTGCCTCGTCGCAAGTATAAAGATGGTCAATGTCGCCGTCCTTCAAGCCAGCCAAGCCTTTGAAGACCAAGTCCTCAGCAGTCAAAGTACCAGTCTTATCAAAGCAACAAACATCGATTCTACCCGCCAACGGGATCCGGAAAGGCTCGGTGCAATAAATGAAGTATTTCTGCAAGGCAGACAACGACGAGTTTACGGCCAAAGTCAACTCCATGGGCAATTCTGGCGGCACCACCGATGTCACCACGATAATGCAGTCCAAGATCAATTTGGATTGAACCCTGCCCATCTTGGTACCTTCGACCCACACATACCACGAAGCGGCAATGGCAAAAATCAACAAGAACAAAATGAAGAAAAACGCTTCCTTGTTATCGACCGAGACTCTCTCACTCGAGAAAATCATCATTCTAACCAAAGAGCCTTGCGAGGTTTCGAATCCTGTCTTGCAAACGTACGCCAAGGCACCGTTGTCCGGAGCAGCTGGAACAATCGACTCAGTAGGGGTTGTCACCTGCAAAGCCATCGTTCCTCCATACAACATCGAGTTTTTGTCGAGCCCGTCTGGCTGCAAAAACTCATTGGCCGATCTCAACTTGACCGATTCCTTCAAAAGAGGCGTAGACTCACCAGATAACATAGCCTCGTTCATAATGGCAGTGCCATCAACAAGAAGCAAATCACACGGAATGGCGCTTTCGTCGTTTGTTCTGGTCACAGACACAAGGTCTCCTGGGAGCAATTGATCTGTCTGGACCTGGTTCCATTTGGCGTCTCTGTACACGTAGATCGAGAAGGGTTTGATGCCCATGCTCTGGAATTCATTCATGGTTGTTCTTCTTTGAAACACTGTTGTCATCTCGAAAGACACCAACATGAATAAAGAGAACAAGGAGTAATACCACTGTTCATCCATCAACCATAACGCCACACAGAAGATCTGAAAGACAAAGAAGGGCGCCACGGCATGCTCCTTGAACAACTCCAAGAAAGTCGGGATTGGAATATCAAACCTATTGGGGCCATAGCTCCGAGTCATCTTCTCCAAATCACCAGATAAACCGGTATGGTTCTGGAAGTACGACAATTTGGGTAAACTATCAACCTTGAAGTCAGGGGGCGAGAACTTGCCGCTGGTCTTGAGGAGCAAGTGGCGTCTCTTTTGGTAAGAAAACGACGTTTGCTTTTCGCCATCGGGGAACACTTCTCTCTGGATTTGACATATCTCACCCATGCCAGAATGAGGCGCGGGAACAATCTTGATATGGGAAGCCTGAGGCACGCTGGACACGGCATTATAGTTGAATTTCGCATCAATATCGAGGTTCCAATGGGGCATCAACCAGACCAACATGTTCAACGACACAATGGCCATCAAATACACAAACGTCCATTCTGACCCGCCAATGTACGCGTCATAGTGGTTGAAGTACACCTGGAAAAACACCGGGTAGATGATTCCGAACGGCCACACGTACAATCGCGCTATGAGCGGCTTGGGAGATAGTAACTCCGCCGCCTGTATATCGGGATTGTGAACCAAGTCCGACATTAGGTTTTTTTGAAGGTTAGAGTTGTCTAGTATGGATCTGGAAGGCGATAAAAACCGAAAGCCTTGCAAACTCTGGGCGCACACCCGTGCATCCCGTGGAATGTTCGAACGTTGTGGTCGTTGTCGGTGGCGCGCGCGGCACCAAACTGGGATGGCTCCTCATAGAGGTCTTTCAGGACACTGTATTCGATTTGTTTTTTCTGTTCTTTTCTGTTTATCCTGTTTTTTTTTTTTCTTTCTTTGATCTTTTTCTCTTGAAGTATGAGCATGACACAAAACATGCTCGGCTGTAATTCAGTGTCACGTATTACTTGTCCATGGAACTGTTGTCTCCAAGGCTTCTACTCACGTGACCAAACAACAGTATCTTCCAGTGAGCCGAGTAATTAGGTATAATGCATACAAAAGTAGTAATTTATGGTATAATTATATTTTGGGGGTGGACTAGTAGTGATATGAATATGAACTTTTGTTTAATTCATACTTCATACAGTGTGAATTATTTACACCGTATTTGGCCTCATGGGCTTTTCTTAAGGCAAATTGGCCTGAAAGATACAATGTTCAATGCCAAGATTGCCAGTTTCTTCAAATTCAGTTTAGTTAGCGTTTTGTCTATTGAGCTCGAAAGATGAGCGTTCGGTCAACGGAACAAATGGGATTTGTACTTAACGCTTTCATACTTATATAGAGTCACCTTCTTCTACCTCGTCTGCGCGCCGGAATTGCGCATACTAACTCTTCCAGAGAAGATACTTCTTCTGGCATCTCAACATAATCAGCATACAGCTCATCATCGAAGATCGCCTCAACTCCATCTGTAGCTTGGCCCCAATGCCTAAGACTTGCCAACATCTTGATCGTGAACGGAAGTAGTCTATTGCGCTTCTTCGTTACCATCAATAACCCTTGAAACCAGCCACTCTGCCGGTGTGGGCAATGCCGGAGTTGCCATGTATCCTCTTGCCATGAGATTTAGTATTGGAAATAAGGTTTTTCGTCTTCATTAACCCTTCTTCGTTGAAAAACATAAGTTGAAAACTCATTGACCATTCTATCATGTTCCATCCTCCGTTGTATAAATCTTTCGCCGACTTTCTCAGCGCAAAATCTTTTAGGTGGATTTTCAGTTTTGGAAGTTTCATCTGAAGTCACGCTATACTTCGACTTGCAGCCTTCGAAACGGTTAAAAACAGGGCACACAGAACCTTGATTTTTCGAACTTGACCTTCGACATACGGCTCGACTCTATACAAGTTCTGAAATACTTATTGACAGCATGCGAGCTTCACAAAATGATTAGGCAAAATCAAGAGCCCACTTTAGCTCGACTGAGAACTTGTAGCGACGATGCGGAGCGGTACACAATTCGGAGATAGGAGTTGATAGAATGTAGGTTGCCTCTCGGATCAAGTGGACCAAGAGCGACTACTTAAAATACATAGCTTGACGCGTCGTGTCCGAGCAAATTAGGTATCATATCCGCATTCGCGTGTATTCGTGCATTTTATCGCGTCTTGTCATTATATCTTTCACAAGATAGTGGTCTTCACTGTAGAAACCTCTGACGAGCCGCGTCGCGTTTGCTTGCCTGCGTGCCCGCATGTCTATGGGGTTTTCCGCTGGTCTGAAAAGGGAGTTCTTCCTCTTAGGACTTAAGGCTGCTTCACTCTTGACCACCGTACATATAAGGTTCTGCATAAACACAGTATGAATTTGGGATAATTATACCTTATTCATACTAGGCCAGGATAAGTATCGATTATTTGCTAATTACTACTTAATATAGGAATTAATACGTTACTACAAATTTTCATACTGCATACTTACTCGAAGCACTGGTATCTTCCAGTCAAATCCAGTCTATGGACTCTGGGGTCTGGAGATCCCAGACGGCTTGTATGCACACAGGCCTGACCACTATATCTGCCACGCAAACGATACATTACAGAAAAGGCTTTTCACAGATTGACAATTACAACTGAATTCTTGCTGAATTCCATAAACTAGCAAATATATTGAAATGGAGGAAATGCGATGGCGTATATACAACCCTTTCAGGCAACTAATAAATCTGCGGGACCAACTTCGCACGAATGCCAATGAAAAGTAGCCAGATGGGAAAGGTAACTTCCAAACTTCCAAGAAAAGTGATACCAAGATCGGATTTGCTCGACCCACTAATTGCCATTCTTTACCAATTGCAAACTGATGTTTTGTCAAAAAAATATCCTGGTTACCATTTCTTATCTTATCCGCGCATGCAGGATCCACAACGTAGACGCGAATCCAAATTTAAGAAGTTACGTATTTACCTTCATGCAACATACTTCTGGATTTTCCGGGCCGCTCTGATATTCGCTCAAGAAGAATGGCTTCAGAAACCTTGCCTGAATCTACCTCAAATGACCAGACAAACTTATTTCCCTGGCTCTCGCATCATCCGGCACTTGCTGAAGCCTTTCGGTTGCACTGCGAGACAAATTCAGCTTTGCTTCAGAAGGTCACAAAGACTATGGATATACAACTCGACGATTACATAGATGGCAACGAGGAGAAAGCTAAAGAGTCTACTTTTGTTGATCCAGGTTCTCGACGAAATGATCAAAAGCTTGATGAGAATATGGGTGCTTTAAAGGGGACCTCAGAGGGCCGACAAGACAGGAAAGAAACACACAAAGAATATCATTCTTCGGAAACAACCGTGAATTGGGACGTATCCAATGCAAATAATGGCACTTTAAAACGGCTCAAGAAGCTCACAATTGACAATTTATTCATTCAAACTCGAACCAAGCTGGGTAATGCTCGCCTCATGTCCCCGCCATACGCCTCTATCTCTGGGGTGCAAGTTTTCAACACTTCTACGAATTCTGACTCTTTTGATAATGATCTGGCGCATCGGCATATACAAGACGATAAAAGCATGCTTTCGAGGCTAGAATTTGGCCACCACAAGCATGTGCGTGGGGCCAAAATTGGGGTCTCGGCAGAAAACGCAATAGTCACCAGCCAGAAACCACACTCGCATGGTCTGGCAAATTCTGATCCCGTGAATTTTAACCTACAAAAAGCCGGTGAGAGTAAAAACTCTACGATTTCTAGAAGCTCATTGGTGTGGCAGAATCTCCCCCTTTATATTCGTGCTCAAATAAACACCCCAAAAGGCACTGCAGCCAACGGAGCTCACGGCTCTCATGAAGTTCACCATGAAACTCCAAACCCATCGCTAGAGGGAAACCACTCATCCTCGGATGGCCACTCTAAGCCCACTCAAAGTCGCGTGAGCAAAATCAGGGAGCAAAGAATAAGTAACTTATTGGAAAACTCTCTCAACTTGCACCACACAAGTATGGACGCGGGCGCGGGCACGACTGTTGAAGATGTCGATACTACAGCGAGTAACCTCGTCGATGAGGAAATCACAGAGGCTGATAAAACGTATGTGCTGCCCGGCTCCTTTGCTGGATTGAATGACCATATCAGAGGAAACACTTCGAGTGAGGAGCTTTATAGCGACTTCCACGACGAAATCCTTCTTGGCGAGTCGCAGGACGATGAACAATCGGAGGAGGAGACCGGAATGCTCAATCACGATTCAGACGAAGACCTCAGGCTCTACTCACGGTGATTTGGCCTATTTGACGAACCACGGTGAACCGGTCTGGAGATAAAAAATTCCCCTTTTCAACGCTCGTCATATTTTACCGATACCTCGATGTGACAGCCAACCAAGCAATCCGAAATTTGAGAAAAAAAAAACCACATATCATTCAAAAGCATGCAGCCATCAAAGTCTCGACTCGGCGGACCCCTTCATTGCCCGCATGGAGGATATCGAGTACTCATAAATGGCCATGGATATCGCACTCGTGGGCGCGGTCTTGATGACACTCACCCCGAAGCCTCTGTAGAAATTGGCGAGGCCGTATGAGCGCCAGTGATCGATCAACATTTGAGACGCTCGACCGCCTCGAAGAACCTGCATGCGCTTGCGGATTGTGTCCAACGGGAACGTTATTGCTTTTGCAGTGACCCCGGCCACGAACCCGCACATTGCCTCGACACCCCAGAGTTTCCCATGTGATCTTTTGTTGATTTCTTCAGCCGCGTCTCTTGCTAAGGAATATGACCAGAAAAAAAGCCCTGAGCTCATCACAACGGACAAAAGCGTTGGGTGGACGCCGAAGAAAAACCCCTTGAGTCCATCCAAGGCATGGATCGATCTGCATGTGTCTTTTATGGAGAGTAGGTTCCTCGACTCGTGCGCAACTAGGCGGGTTCGTAATAAGTCAAAGGGGTACGTCACAAATGTGCTTATGAAGCCCGTAGCGCCACCAACCAAGAGCAGCTGTGTCAGTTGAGACACGGAGAAGTGATTTCGGTCTTGAAAGTGCAGAAACCATTTGTTTATCATTGTGAAAGAAGTGAATTGTGATGCGCCATATAGAATGTAGAGCCCCTCTGCTGGGACATTCCCTTTCCAAAGAGCTCGAATGCCTTCGTTTCTGAGAAGTTCCTTGACCAAGCCAGTGCCCTTGAGACCATCCTCGCGCATCAGCAGCAACTGGAGACGGATCTTGATGGTATCTAGCGGAGCAGTCACTGCTCTATCATTGTTAGTAGACATTTTTCATCAAATTGAGTAAAAAAATCGTCACACATACCGTGCTACTGCACCAGAAACAGAGCCAGCAACCAAGGACTCGACCGCTGTGACATCGGAATCTTTTTGTAGATGGTTTTTGCGTTCCAGTTTAGCGCCCATGGAGAATAATTGACTCTAGATTTGACGGTAGAGTCCAGGCCTATAGAGTGCGAAGACAAGAATCCATCTTCAGCTCAGGACACTGATAGCCCCATGGTGGAAGTGTCCATCCAAAAAAGTTGAGAAATCCAAATTTTCAAGAAATTTATGACTTTGACACACATAAAAACTTGCACGAATTCTACAACCCGGAAAGTACCACTCGATATTCCGATTTCTGGTCCTGATGCGGCCTAGTCTATTAATACTACAGTGGGTACGCATTATAACGATCTCCCTTATAACGATTAACCGCGTTATAACGATAGTTAAGGGGCAAAATTTTCGGTTTCTCCGAGATTGGTGATCTTTTCGAATATATCGCTTTAAAAGGAACTGTGCTGTTTCATGGAGCTTCTCTGTGTGCTTGGGCAGTAAAGCACGCCCACGACTCGGCCTTGGCCCATATCTTGAGATATGGTCGAAAACCGCGTTTATATGACAAACAGGTGCGTCTGGGGGTAGAAACATCGTTCTTGAAACAACGACCAAAAAAAAAAAACGCGACGCGCCACGGTGCACCAAAACAGGACAAGAAAAGCTGGTCACTCAGAGAGAACAAAAAAGGAAGCAAATCTCGCCAAACAACTGTCTTTCAATAAAAGAGATTTTCCAGCAAAGTAAAGGGCACCTTATGTAGTGAAAGTAGTTGAGGAATGTGTTTTGATTGTTATTAAATGGGATCGGACTGGCAAGAATCCTCACGAAGTCATCGATATCAACAAATCGCCTACGCGGCTCCACCGAAAACTTAGATCATAATAGCTTTTTGGTGCCTAAATTGAACACATCTAGCCTAAAGGGACTTAATTTTGGCAGAAGAGGTGCATCTGCATCGATCTTTTGGATCCTTATATTTATTATATACAGGACGAGTTTCTTTTTATAACGATTTTACACCCATATCGTTGAAAATGCCCTACGTTTTGACATCGTTATAACGCGTACCCACTGTACTACTACTGATGGCCATTAGTTCGTGCAGGAACACCGCAATACAGATATGAAAGAGTGGAAGTGAACGACATCCGAAATCAACAAAAATTATACAAAAAATTATATCCATGCCCTCTATTCACAGGCTCGCGCCGGGCGTGCGCTCTCGACTACGGTCGCAAATGCATATGCCCTCGGTTGAGCATGTTGTTGGGGCCTTGCTTCAAAACGCTCTTGACGCAGGCGCATCGTCCTTCGCAGTCAAGATAGATATGGACTCGTTGAGCATATGTGTTCAGGATGATGGTCCAGGTATACCCTCGTCCGCTTTGCGTCACGTGGGAAAACACTACTACACAACCCGTCCCATTAGTGACATAAACGACTTTGAGAAATCAACCAATCTCACCACTCTGCTGGGACTAGTATACCTCCATGCCAGGGCTACCCCAGATCACATTGGAGAAACACTTTTCAATATTGCCGACCAATGCTCAAACCTAGTTTTGGTTTCCAAATGCCATGGATGTTCCGATTTCGAGGTTTTGAATGGCCAAAACTCGACCACTTTGAAGGATATCCTCATGTCCTTCTTCGAGGCGGAAGAACCGTCGCACGGCACGATTGTCATCATAAGCAGGCTTTTTTGCAACACGCCCGTGCGTTTGAAATACTACAGGGAGCAGAATAGAAAGTACATGCTCCTTCGAAGACTAAAAAGCATGATTTTTCAGCTTTTGGTTCATCGGAATATTAATGCCGTTTCATTGAGTTTTCGTGAAGATGGAATGCTACGAACTGCTTTTTTGGCTTCTGGACAACCTAGCCCGCTCAATCTCTACACTTCTATTTATGGTGAATCACTTTTTTCGATACTGTTATTGAAGAGATCAACATTAGGACCGTTGTCGATTGAAGGGATTTTTGGCTTCTCTAACGAGCATGATTCACTCATGAACTCAATATTTCTCGATGGATATGCGATCAAACTTCCCAAAAAGGAGATCGATAGCATGACCAGGACGATTCGCAAACACCTAGGACACTCATCCGGGGCGTTAAACAAAATGCCCATTGTGTTCTGTTTGAATATCGCGCACGCTGAGATTCATCCAACGGGTAAATTGTCCGCAAACACGGATAACGTGACATGGACAAGTATTAGATCATTACTAGCAGCAGGCTTGAGAAAATCGACGATTTTCCTGGGACATCGAAAACACAAAAGTCTCAAAACGCACCATGGTGTTTCTACCCAGAGAGAACCCTTATTTATTCCGTCTTGGGATACTGACAGCGATGAGAATTTTGGTTTACTTTCCAGAAGTGAGATTCAGGATGGGAACTTCAAGGCGATCTCTCAAATCGATAGCCTGTTCATCCTTGCAACAATTGGTAGTGGTCTCTATGTGATGGACCAACATGCTTGTGATGAGCGCATCACAGTTGAGGCCTTGACCAACGAATATATCGAGCAACTCCTCGACGATCGATGCGACTTGAGGGTAAGATGCGAGGATCCTGTGACTTTCCGTTTATCTATCACGCAAAAGAATATCGCCATTGAGAATCATGGGCTTCTTTCGCTGTGGGGAATAGACTTTCAAATCGAAGAGGATTTGATTATCATTACTCACCTTCCACGGTTTCTTCAAACCAACACCGAAGCAAAAGTGATTTGGTCTTGTTTCGTCCAGTGTCTTCACCATTTGGGAGAAAAAGGCGTTCTGAAGTCCAATTCTACTCATTCGCCAAATAACAAGATCGCTCACATGAAGAAACTCCCTTTTGCATTGAATGAGGCAATGAATAATCGCGCCTGCCGGTCGAGCGTGAAATTCGGCCAAAGTTTGAATTCGCAAGAAAGTACTTCCCTCTTGACTGCACTCGCAGATTGTGAAAATCCCTTCCAATGTGCACATGGCCGCCCCACATTGGTCCCGTTGCGAATGCCGCATCATTTAGGTCATTTTCAGGGGGACTATGAATTGTAAACCTTTTGGAATCATCAAACAAGCACTACTCAGCAGAGAGGATTGCCTAGCCACCCATTTTGTATGGAGGCCTGTGGCCATACCTATGTTGAGGCCGGCTCAGTTGCCTGGGTGGCGTGGAAAGTCTGAGAATCCACAGTAAAACACGCGAGAAGAGTGTGAAGTTTCGATCGTCATAACTTTCAGCAGTCAGATTGATTTCTTGTTATCAGACAGGTCTTAGTCTTTATCGTAATTCAGAGGCCCAAACATCAACATGAGCTTTTCTTTTATGGTGATCAATTGCGAGAAATGGACTCAATTGAGTTGAGTTTTTATTCTCAATCTGAGGGGGAATACGATAAATTGCAGAATACAGTCAAAACTTGCATATTGATGACCGTCAAGATCTCCATGTACCATCGCATTCAAGCTGAAGTCAGTGCCGCAAGACAACACAAGGAGAGCTACTTTCTGGATCGAATTTAGTAGATGGTTCACATCCTTGCAGGGCTGGTAAGTATGGAGTATATACGAGGACTTGTGAACAAGTGCTCGATCGCATGAAATCAAGGTTTGCAGGATATGACCTTCTGGCCGTAACACAACTAGAACAAATAGAAAGTGGTGACTCAATATTACCAGGACTTTCATTAACTTGTATCTGTACTTGGGTATAGAGATCTCCGATTGATTCTCAGTAGAAATGGGACTCTGAGGTAGAAACATAGATCGCAAACACACTGTAATTCAAGATTTGTTCAAAAAAAGTAGTTATTCTCCGTTAATGGTGTGTTCAAACAATTTCGAAACGATACATTATTCTAGTCCGTCAGCAAGATCCCTAATCGCAGAGAGTAACGAAACATATTGTATTCTTCAAAAAACATCCTCGAGGCAGGAGGTGCAAAGACCTCTCCTCAGGGACTATATGATAGCCTCGTCGTCGTTCTGTTTGGTTGAAAGTGGTTCTGCCCTGCCATCGGCTTAGCTCTGACTTTTATGGATGATACAGTACATAAAACAGCATACTCTGAAGGCCCAAGCTGGAGCCTGAAGAGATTCTTTTGGCAGAGCAGTCGTGGCGTGATTCTTAGTGATGTACTCGTACTAGAATCATTGTTGAGAAGACAAACAGACACGAAAAATCCTTGTATAGCTTTTGGAGTGGATAAGATATCCAGACAGTTTATAGAGCAAAAGGTGGCCTGTGTTCAAATTTACACTACCGAGCACTATTCTTGTAACCATTGCTGAACAGATCACATAGTGAACTATACCATGTATTGTG
>JAKTVE010002331.1:0-33193 GCA_030557065.1 Metschnikowia rubicola | reverse complement strand
CTCTGCACACCGCCCCAGACCCATGAGTATTGCCGAGGGGTATTTCGTACTATTACAGGATTGCCGCCTCAGAGAACAGGTGAGAATTCAAAAGACAAAAGGGTGGAAAAACTTGCAAGACGTTTTTCCGCTATATTACAAGTGTATGTTCTGATTTGCAGCACGGCGTGTACGCCCCTTGTGGTAATAATGCCATTATTTGAGAACTCGAAAACATTCACGTGTACTTGGAACGTCATTTGAGCATTATTATATTTGACTTTGAGATGATGATAACATTAGCATTGTAATGGGCAACTGTCTGTGTGGCCTACCAAATTTTCCATTGGTCCGTTCTTTTCTAATTTTGTACACGAGCCTAGTTTGAGATCTGATAGCCAACTTTGGGCTTATATACAATAATCTTTCTAATGGGTTTTAGGAAGAAATGACCGTTTGAGATGCCACTTGTCTCTATTTCAGTAGGTATATGAGCCAGATCTTGAGAGAAGACACAATTGCCGCCGGTGAAAGTGTTTTCGAGTTTCGAAGGGATATCAGAATTAGAAACACAAATAGAAGCCAAAACCTAAGCATTTTGGATAATGCATGAATTCGAGATCCAATATTATTGGGCTTCAAACAGCTCCAAGAGCCTAATAGTTGTGAAAACGACTAACGGGAACCGACCAGATATCAAATAGGCCAAACAGTTTTTCGTTGTGAGCTATGCATAGAGGAAAGTGTACAACTTAGTCCCTCTTTCATCGTAAAGTCGTATATAAAGCAATAACAGGAGTCATTCAAACACATTTGATTTCAGAGGTACGTAAGCATTTGGTAGCGCAGAAATTCGCACAAAATAATTACTACATTCACAACTTTGTGAGCTCAAGTGAAAAAGCCAACTATGCCTTCAGATCGTACAGACGAAATTGATAGCCCTTTGCTTTTTGCAGCTATTGACAAGCGAGCTACAGAAGCCAACTAATCCGAGCCGTCCATCCCACCATTTATAAAGGTTCCACCTTCAATATCAAGCCTTTTCAATTTTAGCATGTTCAGTATATATATATATGGTAGACAACGCCTCTTTATTGTGGTTTGCGCGGTGGTTAACTTGAAATACACAGGAAACTCAGATTGACAAGTTGAATTAAAATTTATAGTCAGGATCAAGCGGTCAACATGCGTTGACTGTGAAAAGTTGCGGATTGCTCTGACCTTCAGTTAGAGATGGCGTGATGACTCCGACAGTGTTGAGCGGGAGGATGTGATATACATTTTCTTCTTCAAAAAAGTAAATTCAACTTGAAAGTTGACAGTTTAGTGAGAGCCGGCTGCAAAATCAGAAATCCTTCACTGGCCTCGATTGTGGTGACACATGGGTTTAAGAATCTGCGACCGCGCTACGAGATATCAAGAAGACGAATCTGAAGTGATGATCCTCAAACACTTGAGACCACAAGAATGATTCGTGAAAAAAAATACATTTTTGGTTTCCAGTGACTGGATCCGGGTATTTGTTTGCAGGAGAGCGACTTCATCAAATCATTATGATCGAGACGAATATGGTTTCGAGGTGCTATATGCTTTCAAGATGAGTCGAATCTCATTACTTCGGTTTGTAATCTTCAAACCCTAGTCCTTCTGCTCTGAAAATTATTGCTGAAATCTTAAATCCCTTTCTGCAAAACCAAATTTGTATAGAACACTGTCCGAAAGATGGGTATCAAGCGTCGTGGGATATGGAAACGCTACAATAGATCATGATAGTTTGACATTCGCCTACACAGAATGAGATACGTCTCTTTTGAAGACTAGAATGTCAGATTTGGCCAGTCAAGTTGAATTTCACAATTTTTCACTAAATATGTTCATATAACTATCTTACCGGAAGCTTAGAGAGCTTCAGAACACGAAACTCGACCAAGTGAACTCCAACAGATATTATATACTATATAGAGAGGCTGGGCAGAATACGGATATGGATATTCTGTGTGCTTCATGTTAAAACAAAATACATTCTTTTTGGATTTTGTCACTTTTGAAGGTCGGAAATCACCAAAACCTCAAATAAAATCATGTCTGCTTCATTGACTGGCCCTTCAATATATAGATCATATGTTCTGCCTTTATCCTTTCATCCTCAAACATCTCAAAAGCTTCAGTAGAGTAGTTTTTCAATTGACCAAACTCTCGTTTCCACTGATGAATCTGAGTGCCAAACATATTGAGCTTATGGATGCTCAGTTCGAGCAGGTTGTCGAAAAGACCATTCGAATCGCATAAAGCAAAGAGCGCCGCATTCAACTCGATCATACTGATCACCAAATATTGGTCAGTAGTCCCCCAGTAATTGAACTTGCTGGCATTTTCAGTTGCCATAACCATCGATCCAAACATGCGTTCTGCAAATAAAAGCTGGTTCATGATATGGCTATTGTAAGGATCCAAAGTCCCCACATGGATCCTGATAGTTTCAAGAAATTGTTTCAATCCTCTTGTATGCATTTCAAACTGGGCATATCTGAATTGAGTCTCTATGATAAACCCTTTGAGCTGCTTTATGAAAAATTTCAATAAGTTCATGGCGTCATCTTGTTCACGTGACGGGTTCGACGTGCAATAATGGCACACTCTGTGATTCAAATTTGCATCTTTTGCTTTTGGCGATGTTGAGCCACGCAGACTGTGCTCTGTAGCAATTTTTGATACAAAACCAAGTACGGCCACGAGCACAAGGAACTTTTGCATGTTGTTTTTCTTGCTTACGTCTTGAAAACTTGTTTCTTGGGGGGTTTCGAGAAAAAATGGGAGAACAAATGCAAGCACATATAACTAGGCATGACTATTGAACATTTATCAAAATCAAGGAAAGATTTCCCTGAAGGTACTATGGTGGAAACAATGACCGTTCGAAAAGTGAAGAGCTATTTAGTACCATAGTTCACCTGTTTCCAATGGTATTGTTATTTGTACGTGAGAGTTCGTATTCAATTTAATGCTAAAAATTCTTAATGACTGATGTGATTCAGGCTTCGAATTTGTAAGAAGACCGTAGTTGCTGAAGGCACTTTCACTAAGTGTCTGTACCTGAAATCCGATTTCTCAAATAATTTGAGGCTTTGTGCAAACCTCAATGTCGAAAGGAAAATTTAAGTTCCAAGCAATTCCATTCAATTATTTGCCATCTGATAAAGTGAATAAAGGTCATGTTTATTGTTTTTCAAAAAAAGAAAAATATCATTTTTGGTTTTGTTTTTGGTCTGTATGAGTGACCAAAAATACTGGCGGAGCACGTTGTTTAAGTCAATATCGCTACAAACCCGGTCCAGTTCGTTTGAAGAACTTGAAAATGTTCTATAAATTCTCTCAAACAATTGTGCTCAAAGAAAAACCAAAATGTGAAACTAATTTAGCAAAAACTTCTTGATGAAACAATCCATATTTACTGGCCCATGAGAAAACATGATAGGCGTCTGAGAATTGCACGAGGTCATTTGTTTTGATACGCACTGATTTCACGGCCGAGCTCGTGACGAAAAATTCAATAATTTTTGATCCGAAACAAAATTTGCCATTTGTGATGGTTCGGATACAGTTCAGCCGCAGCTGATACCGAAAAGTAGAACTCTGAATTTCTTTTCTTTTTGCCTTTCACTGATACTATTAACAAGGCTTCAATCAATTTTGCGCCACTTGGCTTTTCAACACTTTTATCGTGTGTTCTGCCTTTTTCCTTTCCTTCATGAATGCCAACTGAATTTCTCCAGAAACGTTTTTCAAATTCCCAAATTCGTCTGTCCATCGGTCGATCTGGGCCTGGTACCTTTTCAATTTCTCCTCATGTTCAATGATCAGACGGTCAAGGAAACCCAGCGAATTGCACAATGCAAAAAACGCCACATTCACCTCGATCAAACATAAGACCAAATATTGGTCAGAATTGCCCCAGTAGTCAAACTTTCTGGCCTTTGTGGTGGCTTCATTCATGGCATCAAACATGTACTGCGTGAAGCTTAACTGGCGCACGATATTCAAATCAGGTTCCTCAAGATCCACCACATGGTTACAAATTGTATCTATAGCTTGGCCCAAACCACCAGAAGCTTTTTCGAAGCTCTGGTAATCGAACTGGGTCTCAAGAATAAAGGACTTTATGTGGCCTTGAACCATACCCAAAAGGTCTAGGATATCTTCCAGTCCAATTGGCGCATCAATATAACATTCAGGACAAACTTTTGTATGCGGAATGAGCGAACTGGCCCCAGAATCAAAATCTTGCTGCGTGATTTGGTTCGAAACTACCGCCATGGCAAAACCAACGATCCGGAAAAAAGCTTTTAATGCTTGCATGTGTCAGAATCAACCTTCCAGTACAAAAAAAAGGTTTGAGAAGAAAAGCGGTGTGCAAAACTTTATAATGGTCTTTAAGAAGGATCTGAAAACAAATTTCTTTTCAAACCGTAGCACTGCAATTTCTACAAGCTCCCTTCAAGAGGAAAGGACTATATGAACGTCTTCAATACACTCCTCACGCGATCTGTGATGATCCACTTTTATGTATTAGTGATGAATATTGAACAGCAACAAAGCTCGAGCCATTCTTGTGTGTTTCTTTGATAGAACAAATTTGCACATCTAAAAGCCCAAACTTTCAATTCTGATTTCACTTCGTCATTATTTCTTATAGACAAAGGCAACTCACTGAAACCCAATCCTTTCTAGGTAAGGTTGCTTGATTGTTGTCACCAAAAGGGCGTGACACAACTATCACAAGTGCCATGTACGGGTTGTCACTGTTGTGACTGACTAGACAATGCAACTTTACTCGAGCATGAAGGTACACGCGAACGGCTCAAAAAGAAAAGTTCCCCTTGGAATGAACCAATTTATATTTGCTAGAACTATTGAAAATACGTTTACTTTCTGTTCAAAACAAGTAGCGTTGATGATTGCTTGATCAGAAATGCTCCTCTTTAAAAAAATCAATCCCGATCTTTTTTTTTCTTTATTTCTGCATTATTTCTGATAGCCTGCTACTCAAAGAAATAAAACCTCAAGGGCTATACTTTCAAAATGAATTGTGCAGCACGTTTCAAGATCGAGCGATCTTGCAATTATTCACGTAATAAGAAAAACAAAAAGAGTGGTGTTGCTGCTACTATTCTTTTAATTATATGCTTCCAGTAAGCATCAGATTTCATTTTCTGTTTTTTTTAAAAACTAAAATTTCGAAGTATCGATGTTCTAGAAGTCACTGTTTTGAGATTCATAAAAAGTCTCGCTGGCCATCAAGTGTATTCAGAGAGTGACTGAGAACACACATCAATCTTGGGTAGGATATTCTAGAAACTTTCAGTCTCATGCCTCTGAAAGTAAACAAGTCATATTAGCTCAGTTTTAGGTTTTTTTGAAGCAAACGCCCGAAGCTGAAAAGCGAAATAAGAAACAAAAACGTAATTCTTGAGCATAAACCTGAAAATGGCACAGCACAAACAAGTTATTAGCAGGAACTCAGATATACCCAAGAAACTAGAATAAACCGTCAATCCATAGAAAGATCTACGAACCTCAATCTAAGGCTCATAGAGACCATATGGAATCTGCTTCCAAAACTCAGCTATCTTCGAATATGCCCTGATTCTATGAAACTCAAAAACTTCACGAATCTCTCCACTAATCTCAGGAATCTTGTAAAATGCTTCCGACCATAAAGCCAATTGGTTCCAACACGTATTGATCCTGCTGGCGTACATTGGTACCAGGCGATCAAGACTTCCAATTGAGTCATGAAACGCAAAAAGGCGAATATTAAGCTCGATCATGCAATTAAGCAAATGTTGATCTGTTTCACCCAAAAAATTGTATACTTCCATATCATGAGTGGCACGCTTCAAAGCAGATAACACTGTGGACGCGAAATCAAAACGAAATCGAAGATGTTGGTTCTTTTGAAAAAGTGCGTAATCACTTTGAAAAATCTCAGATAAATCCAGCTCAAAATTGGCCATTTGTTCTTTGAATTCGAGGTGTGCGAAATATGTTTTATGAATGAAGGATTTTAACTGTTTGAACACAACATGGATTTTATTCGCCACAACATGGGTTTTGTCAAAAGCAAGGTTTTGTCTTTTGGCTCTCACTCCGAGAAAATCGTGTTTTGAAAAATGGCCATGCTCTAAAGGTTTGGCTCCATGGCCAAGATTTGGTATATGTCTCTTTGAGGATAGTGGCGGAACATCTTTACCTAGCCCTGAAGCGAGAATCAATGATAGATTCGTAAAAAAGGCAATTAAAGGGGGTAAAAAGTTCATACAAGTTGCTACTTTCAAAATGTTCATACGAAAAAAAGACCCGACGACTCTTCTTAAGAATAGTGCTATGAGATGCATATAAAATAAGGGCTTATAAGTGAGAGCAGTGCAGGAACTGGATCTGAAACGAAGAGATTTCGAAACAATTGGTACCATTCCCTTACATTTTCAAGAAGTTTCTTTGTTGGAAAAAAAACTTGATCTGAGATCAGTCCAACAGAATCTTTCTTATTCTTGCGGTGTCACGTTTAACGTAATGGAGAAGAGAATATAATCAAATTTCGAGTGAGGTCAGGTCTTTGCTCGTATCGGGAAATCTTTTTCTTTAAACTCCTTTTCAAAATTTAGCGGGAATTTGTAAACTAGAAAAAAAAAGAAACAAAATACGTATTTCTCAAAAGGAATTGATGTCATTGTTATGGCTCTGGTGCCAACTTGATCACGGGTTTTTCTAATGTCTCATTCCAAGGTGATTTCCTGGATGCCAATTTTACCATTGTGGATATGGATTTTAATTGGGTGCACTTTCACTCTATTCTGTCGAGATTCAGCACGTTGAATTTGATGGACTTGCTCCTTTACCCCTACATTCTACTCAATGGCTTATGCGATTCGGATCAATAAAATCGCGGGCTCAAAACCACCAATAACCGCCCATCAGTCGCTCTTACTCTTATTTACGTCATTGGCCATTGCTTTTTATAAAGTAGGATGAGTCAAAACATCTCTTTGGCGCGTGGAAAACCCCAAAAAGTTGATTGAGCCTTAGTTACGCCTCTATAGGGCGCTGAACGAGGACTGACTTACTTTTCTTTCGATTTGTGAATGTTTTCTTGATTCACAGCTCTCTACGCCCCTCTCGGTCGAAGAATGTTTTTGAATTGGATTTCAACTATATCTCTATGTCGCTCAAATCGTAACTTTCCCAATTTTCGAAAAGTTGCAGCTATTTTTACTTTGAATCTTGACAAATGAGTATGTACCTTTAGCCCCCGAATACAGACTTCGAAATTTGAGAAAACAAAAACAGAACATCCCCTTACTCATATTCTTTGAATCCACATATCACATTTTCTTGCGACTCACCTTCACTTTGGATTTCAATTTGTTGATTGTGTCACCCGCAGCAATCGACTGTTTCTCAAACATCAGCCTAACGCCTATCGGCACACCGCCCAATTCGTAAAACTGGTCTCTCCAAAATTGAAGCATTACCGTATAGCGGACAACTTTGCCTTCATAGCCTTGAATAGCAGTTTCTGGTTCACCTTCCAAATCGTACATTGCATACAACTTGACATTGAATTCGATCATGCGATTGACTAAATGAAGGTCACTGCGCCCCATAAAGACATAGTGTCGTAACGGCTCAATTGCATCAACCATGGCCAAAAACACTTTGCGTACATGTGTGAGTTGCTGATTGAATTTTTGCGGCGTGCTCAACTCGTTGACTCGGTTTGTAATATTCTTCAAGTCCATCTCGATCTGGTCCGCGTCTTTTTCAAACGTTTCATAATCAAAACAGGGAGGAACCAAAAACGTTTTCAACCGATCGTAAATGTTCTTTAATTGTGTTTCTGGCGATTGGGTCAAGCTTTCAGGACGTGTATTGGCTGGTACATATCGGTACACAGTATGCCCAATCAGCTCGACATACGTAGGATGGAATGCACCTTGCGTTTTATCAAGCTCACTCGTGGCCGATTCATCTTTCTCTTTTTCTGGTTGGCCACTGTTTATAGGTGCAGAGAAGGTAATCGCGAGTGTCACGAGTAATGCAAAAACCCGTTTGAAAAGCATTGGGGTCAAGCAGAGGTGAAGTGTGAGAGTTACTTTTTGATTCTGATGGGTTTATTTCGAACCCAGAGATAATTCGGGACATATCATTCCTCATTTGATTGATCAAAAAAGAAAAGAAACATGACTTTATCCGAGACACAGCCCGCCCCTTGACAGTATACAATGGAAACGTTTTACTAAACGCAAGCATTAATGTTGTGTTCAGATTCTGACTGCGTTTCATTGTGAAAAAAGAAATTCCATGATTGGTGATAGGGACACGCGTGAACACATTTCGGTATTTCTGGATCTCTTGTTTCCATCAATAAGGGTATTTTGCTGTTCACACGAGCATATACCCATAAAAAGACAGAAACACAACACGCTCAAATCTGACTTTTCTTTAATTTCCTTTCCATAGAAGATGTTTTAGTGAGTGGCGCAGTAATTGAGGCAAATGACTACGGACAATAGGCGACAATCCAGACTGGAGGGTTAGACGTCTAAAAGTACAATTGCGATTCTCGACAATGGGCCATTTCTGGAAATTGCGGCTATACCCAATAAAACTTTAGCACAAAATGTTCACTGCCTTTTCCCAATTCCCGGTTATCCAATTATTAGAAAAATCTTAAATCCAATCATGAGATTTGCGTCATGATCTGCAGCAGTATGACATACAATGAGCCAGACTCAAGTGATTGAAGTATGGACACCAAGTCGTCTTCAGTGATTGGGAAAACTTGAAACCGCGAGCTAATTGGAGCAAATTTATTCAAGATCCGAGATTCATGAATAGCTTCACGTGCCCGCATTTGAGTATAGATAAATCCCCGAAGGGCAAGAAAGTAGAATGAAATACCCTTTTCATAAATATTCAACAAATTCTTGGGTGAAAACAACGAGAACAAAGCCAGTTAGCAAACACAGCATTGTTCTGGGATGACAATCTTTGAATTTGAGAGGAATAAATATTTCATCTTGATGATTTGATGATTTGTGCGTTCCTCCATGGCACGTCACCGATTATGACCGAATTCGCTGAACGGCGAAGACGTTATGCGATAAAGCGATCTCCAAATAACAATAAATCACGTTATAACGATATTTTGAGGCTCAAAATCTTGGTTCCCCATAAATAAGGCGCACAATCCCCAGTCTCTCCAATATCGATTATTTTTTAGGACATATCGGTATAAATGGAATTGTGCTTTTTCTTCAATTATAGATGTCCCCGACCAGAGAAGCTGATCAATTAGAGGGAGCAATAAAATAAGCAAATAGCCGAAAAGCTGCTTTTGAATGATAGAACTGTCTCGATCAAATTAAATGTAGTGGAAGTTGATCAGAAAATCGTTGTGACTGTCACAATGTATCGGACTGGCTGGTTTCAACCAAGTCATTGAACTCGACGAATCGCCTTTATAGATCCACCAAAGAATTACAGTGGCATTGGTTTGTCAAGCGAAAAATCACCAGACTCAGCCAAATGCGACTCAATCTTGGTTCAATAGTTGCATCTACAATGATCTTTTCAGGTCCTTATGTCTATTATGATTAAAACGTGCTAATTTTTATAACGATTTCACACTTATATCGTTAGAAAATGCCCTACGATTTTGCATCGTTAAAACGCGTACCCACTGCATAATCTCCTTGGTTCCACCGCCAAATACCCTAATACACGTTGTTAGATATCCACTACAAAACGAACCCGCGGCTATCAAGAAAGAGAAGAAGCGAGTTATTTCAACCAATTTCGGCAAATCTCATCCATGTTACACTTTCCCAGAAACTTCCACTGAAAGAAAACAAGCACCTTTAAAACAACAAAACACCACTAAAGCAAGTCACGTGACCTTGGCGCGCCGTGGCCATATTCGCGTGCCGGCCTGCAAAACTCTCCACCGTGTCTCCAAATAGACTTCTACTGAATCATCACGAAAAACGTGTATCCATGACCGATAGCCGGATTCTCACGCTAATTTTTTGCGTGCTAGGACTCTATGCGCTGTTTCTCTCCTGGTCGCTTCTTCAGGAACGTATCAATACAAAGCCTTATGCTGTTATAGATGGGGCGCCAATATATTTTAAGGCGCCGCTAACAATCAATACTGTCCAGGCTTTTTTTGCCGCTCTTGTCGGATTAGTCTATCTGTGGACAGCGCATGGCAGGAACCCGTTTGCGATATTCAATCGTGGCGAAAACGGCCGGTTTGAGCCTGATTATGCTTATTTTCGAGCATTTGCAACCATTGCGCTCACGCTGAGCATTTCATCTCCGTTGGGGTATCTTTCTCTAAAGCACGTGGATTACCTTGCGTTTCTTTTGGCAAAATCCTGCAAGTTGCTACCAGTGATGTTGGTGCATTTGGTGCTTTACAAGACAAAGTTCCCGCCACATAAGTATATGGTGGCCACGCTTGTCACTGGCGGGGTTGTGTTTTTCACGCTAGCCAAATCTGGCGAGAAAAAGGCGTCGATGAATGACGGCAATACGCTTTTGGGAATGGCCCAACTCCTTTTGCTGATGTTTTTGGATGGGTTTACGAACTCTACACAGGACCAGTTGTTCAGAAGACCTGCTAAGCAGAAACTCACGGGTGCAGCGGTCATGTGTGTTCTCAATACGTTTGTGTGTGGCATGACGCTTGCATATTTGCTTGGGTTTGAGTACAAATCCGAGGCTCGCTACGTGCTTGGATTCTTGCAACAATATCCACGAGCATTCACGGATATGGTGGCTTTCGCTCTTTTGGGCGCCGTGGGACAGGTGTTTGTGTTCATCATCTTGGAGAAATTCGACTCCTTGATTCTTGTCACGGCTACGGTGACGCGGAAAATGATCAGCATGATGTTGAGCGTAGTACTCTTTGGCCATCATTTGGTAGCGGTGCAGTGGCTCGGGGTGTTGATGGTATTTGGAGGTATCGGGTACGAAAGTTACGCGAAAATGCAGGGGAAAAAGGCTGGAAAGGCAAAAGCCGAGTAGCGGGCAGATCTTGGGGTGTGGGAAATGGTTATAGATTCATGGAGATTCTGCGATTCTAGTCCATTATGGACAAAAGTAGATAACGCTCGAAACTCAGACTCTACACATCTGCGATATTTCGAAAAAAGCGAAAATAGCGAATGAAAAGATGCTTCGAACAATAATTGCGTACTTCAACTATATGACTTATTTGCCGAGTTGACACCATGGTTGACCGTTGTTCCTTTGATTCCTGTAAATATGTGTTCACAGCCAGTATAGACTCAGGCCAAGAATACTTCAGCTTATATCAGAGGTCTCATCTCGAGAATTCGAGTAATTCCGTGATGACATCGAAAAATTTGATTGGCTAATCCTCTAGTTCAAGAGGCAAATCAACCTTAATCATTGAATTGCTAAAATGTGATGTGTTCATAAAGCTGAGTATTTGAGAAGTTCAAGAATGCGCATCTTCCACCGCCCCAATGGGCCAATTCATCTCATACGTAAATCAGAGACTGTTTTCCTCAGTGAATTGATTTTCGAAAAGTAGAATAATCGGATAAAAATTTGTGGTCCAGCAATTAGCGAAGAAGCAAAAAAGAAGAGAAAGAAGAAAAAACAACAATAGATTGAACAAACTCATTTCACCATGGCCAATATATCCTCAAGCTCAACAGGGTACTGGGTAAACCCGCGGTCAGGTCAGCCTGCACTGGTGACTGGGCAACAATAAGCCTCACATATTTGCCAATCAATTAGACGTAATATCCCATAGACTAGTGAAACCGAAAAAGAGAAAACAACAAAAATCACAAAATTCATCAAGAAAACAAAACTTCAATTTCTCATAAATGTTCTGCTAAATCCTGTTGTTTGTTCTGGCAACTTGTGCTATGGACATATCAGACTCCCCTCCCCCACATCTGTGCACCATGCGACACCTGAGGCTCTGCAAATTACCCATATTCACCCTAGTCCATGCTAATCACGCAACCCTCGATCATGTGGATACATGGTGGGATCTTTAGCCGCGTTTCCGACGCGTGCTACTGGTTTCTGGTGCTTTTCCCGCGTTTTTTCGCCCTGGGGATGCTTCTCTGGGCCGAATACGCCCTGGTGAGCGAACTATATCGCCATTTTGGCGCCACCGCCCCGTTTTTCTTACTTCTGCTGATGATTTCCGGGCTTTTTTTGCTTTGTTTATACACCTACATCATGGTCATTTATGTTGGCGCTGGATCGCCGCAAGATTACCCCGAGCTACGCAAATCTGTACGGAATAGCGAAAACCCATATTCAGATACTATGGAGACCGATGCAAACGCCGAGAACGGCGCCGAAATGGGCTCCGATTCCCTGCCCTTGAATAACAGGCTGCAATACCCGCCGCAGGAGTTTCTCACGAGTCACACACTTCGAAATAACGAGCCTGCGTTTCGCTGGTGCAGCACCTGTGAAGTGTGGAAACCAGATAGGTGCCACCACTGCTCCACATGCCGCAAATGCTACCTTAGAATGGACCACCACTGCCCCTGGTTTTCATGCTGCATTGGCTATAACAACCACAAGTATTTTGTGCAGGTTTTGCTCTATATTACCGCTTTCAGCAGTGCTGTTTGTGCGGTCTCGACATGGCTACTCTACCTGTTCTTTGCGAACGAACAGTACCTCCAAAACACATATTTATCACTCAACCTTGTGTTTTTGTTCGTCATTTCACTTGCATTTGTCTGCGCCGTGGGCTGCTTTGCCGGATTCTCGGTCTATATGGTTTTGAAAAACTACACAACGATCGAGTTCCAGGACGAGAAGTGGAGCCATCTGAGCGACCGCACTGCCGAGTACGAATATGACGAGAACGGGAAAAAAAGGCCGCTAGGCCACCTATACGACTTGGGCATGGCCCGAAACTGGCAGGCGATCATGGGCCGTACATGGCTCGAATGGATTCTTCCCATTTCGGTGATTGATACATCCAGCGTTTTCTCGAAATCCAACGGCCTCAATTTCGAGGTTCACGAACAGGTTTTCCAGAAGTACTGCTACAATGCCCAGCTCCAGGAACAACTAAATGCACAGCTCGCAGAGTACAGGGACAGAATCAAGGGCAAGTGATAAAAATCGGTGATACGGAATTCTGGCTAGCATTTTTTGTTTCATTTGGAAAGTTTGGCAAGTAAATCACGTGCATTTGCCTTGAAATCTATTTGAAGTTTTGGTTTTCGGCTGCTAAGGAGGTCATGAAAAGCTTACTTATATTGCATCACTATCCTTGCTGCCACCTGCCAATTTGCTTGTGGTCAGCGCCTAATTTTGGGCCATTAGAATTGGAATGATGCCTTCACGTTCAAGTTTATACTGGTTTGAGGATATGGAATGCACGAGTTGAGAATTATGGCGAAGATCTATATCTCTACATTTTGAAAGGTGTAAATGTGTACTTTGCTGAACTCGGTGAAACTGATTTAAGATTTCGGGAAAAAAACAGCTTTTTGAATGAAAAGCACATTTGCGAAATTAATGACACGCGGCGTGAAGCCTTCTAATACGTCTATGTCATGAGAGCCCCTCATTTGCGCCAGTGCATATTGAAAGTGATCATGCAGTGATTACCACGCACCGAACAAGCACAGTTAAAGTCTGGGTTTGGGGAAAATAGTTTGCAAATAGAACATTTTTGGCAAAACTGGAATCCTCGCTCCATTTTTCTCATAATTATACAGTGCATAGCCCGAAAGCTTTCAAAGCAAATGGGCCCGTATATATCTTCTCGTGGTTCTCGTCGCGACAATTAGTTAACAAAAAAAAATAGGGAAATGCCATATTGGCGCGGCCACCGATTTGGCGCGAAAAAACGTGCGCGACTCAACGCGCGACAGAACGAAACGAACCAATGTCTGCGTAATTACGCAGAAATGATATGCAGTCCGATAGAAGTATCACGTGACTTTTCAAGACGGATTAGCAGCCAACCTAAGCGCTCCTGTGTAGATTGAATACGCCGTTCTTTATTCCATTTTTTGTCATTTGTCAAGGCCACGAGCAGAGTGAAAATTATAGAAAGTCAATTTTTCGTCCCATGTGCGAAAAAATTTTCAAAATAATGAGCATCGCTCATTGACTGTGGTTATGAGACATTTGCATTTTTGCAGTTGGATGAACACTGAGTGAAGGACCCACCGACTTTTTACAGCTTGCAAGATGATGATAAAGCAACATCATGTGCGGACGGACATGCTATGAGGTATTTGGGACCTGCTGTTTTAATATGTATGGAGGCTCTTCGCTGGCCTATTGAGCTATGATTATCGATCGTTGTGGTGAACAAATTGCTTGGCCAGGTTTTTGGCCCTCCATAATGCGTGACATTCCCTTCTCGTCAATCCTTTTTATTGACAATTTTGCTTAAATGAGACTGGACGCCGAGTAGGGAAAGTGTACAACCTCCCCAATTTTCCTTTGCGTCAGTTTTCATATTGATATGTTTGCCTAACTGAGACAGGGTATCTGCATTGGGTGATAATTCTCGTGCGCTATTGTCCTGAAAAAGTGCCAACAATAGAAAGTCAAAGACAATGGTGGCAGTCTCATCGGGTATATATATGTGGCCATTCCCACTAAAGGTCAACTGAAAAATATATTTTATCAAGTTTTGTCACGCAGGTTTAATCATGAGTGAAGAGTCTATGATCAGTCCAACTCAAGGTGTTGAGCCAAGCGAAGTGAACGATCAAATGGATTCCGATAACTTTGAAGATGATGATGAGACTTACGAAGTTCCAGAGAACGAAATTCCTCCTGATATGGCCTTATTAGGGAACGCTGTGGCAAGAGAAGACTTGCTCAATCAATTGGCGGAAATCGAAGACGAAGAACAGATAATAGATCCTTGTGTACTCGAGCTCATCAACAATTTGAAGCATCCCAGAATTTTGATGCAAAAGCTTGACATGGACGTCGAGCGCCGTTCACGTTCGACAACGCTGGGGCTGTTGGGAGAAATTGAAATAAGGGCATTCCAACATGTCAATACCATCTTGCAGTTTCCCCCATGTCTCAAAATGATCACGGTGAAGCTTTCCTCTGGCACACGCGCTAAGTACAGCAGATTGGTCGCCAAATATGTGCTTTACGTTGCCAAGTTGCCGGGGTTTGACGAGAAAAACTTCAAAATTGAAGGTGTTTTGGTGTGTCAATTCTTGAAATCATATTTCAAAGAAACAAATGTCCAGCCCAAAACGAGCATGCACTTCAAGTACGCATTGCAGGTATTACATGATTGTGTTGGGGTTTATGAATCGTTTAAAATCATCGATCCGACTGAACGAGCCTCGGCGTTGGAACGCGATTGGAAGAGGTTTCCCAACAATTTGGAAATTGACAAATTCTACAGAGAGAAGAAAAGTGAGTTACATTTGTCGCTTTTGAAGACGTATGCGAACAAGGACAGATCCTCAATGTTTCAAAAGAAATACACCCTCAACAACCTCATCGACATGATGATAAACCTGCTTGAGAGAACAGGATCCATGAAGAGAAAAGACATCTATGATGGCATCAACGCGTCCTTGGAATTTTTGATTGGTCATCACTTGTTGCAGCGTGGTCTGAATAAGATAGCTCTTGAACTTTCAGATACCATCTTCACGGAGCAGGACACGGCGAATGGAATAGTGCCTATTTTAGGTTTTCAGTTTATCAAAGGAAAAACAATGGATGAGAACAGTTTGCCTGGGCTTCTGGGAGTGTGCCGCAACAAGAGAGTCGAGATCTGCTTGGTGACAGCATACACCATGTCACTTTGGTTTCGGTTCGACTTCCATGATCTGTATGGACCGCTCACTGGCGAAAATGTTCTCGACTTCATGAAAAAGTCCAAGTGGTATGATGCGAAGGTGCTTTTTTCTGTGAGCCCTCAATCAAAGCTTCATCAATCCATTAGTCCAACTTATGCCAATAATTTGGCCACTTGGTTGTTCACCAGCATTGGCATGGTGTCTGCCAAGAAGACTCATGCCGGGAGAGTTACAAATGCTGAGAATGCAGACGCCAATCGGATCTGCGAGGCTCAAATACGACGCGCCGGTCGATGGAAACTTGACATTTTCCAGAGCAGGTACATCTCGGCGTATGCTTATGAGTTTATCCACTTTTCCGGTGGGTTTAAGTCAGAAGAGCCTTACTACATTGCTCGAGCAATCGATGTTCCTGAAGAGTTGCAAAGAATGGTGTTTCCATGACTCGAACGGGCACTTGAGGAAGTTGAAAATAGGGATGATCAAGAGCAGTTAGAGCCGATTGACAGAGATGGGACTGCGCCTAAATTTCTCAGGATGCTTTTGAAGTTTCGGTCGATCATACTTCAGGACTTGGCGGTGTTGGTGGACATTGCGCCCAACAGTGTTTACGCCAAGCACTGGATCACCAAGACATCTATTTTTCTCGAGTTCAAGGCAAAAGTAAAGGAAAATGTGGAAAGATGCTCTATTTTTAGAGCATCAGAGGCAGTACAAGATGCGGTGGATGTGATAGCTCCTGTCATAAGTCACAAGATCGGCGAAGTCAAGTGGGCGATGGATATTTTCAATGACCAGCAAAGGGAGAACGCCACTAATCAGTTGAAAGCCATTGAGTCACTCTCAGCTCAACTTCCTCACATCATTGCTAATACAACAAGAGAACAGGTGCGCGATATCCTACAGAATGAGTCCGCGACGCAAGAATCAAGATCAAAGGAGGTTGCGGAGGAAGACAGAAGACTCAAGGACAAGTTGATCAAAGAAGTGAAAGTTCTCAATGAGGAGATGAAAGAGTTGAAGCATGAAATCAAGGAGGAAAGACTGTTGAAGAAATTGACACTGGCGGTCAATGAAATGACGAAGGCAATGAAAAAGATGGGCTTGTCCCCAGCCTCGTCGAGTCATTGTACAACAGAAACAGCCAGCTCTATGCTTATCGATGTAGCGAGTACCAGTTTGATTGAAGCAGCGAAAGATTTGGATTTGAGTGTTGACGAGGAAAACCAATTGAGACCTAAGAAGAAAGCAAAAACAGCGAAGAAAGATGCACCGTGCGACGAGGCAGCGAAATATTTGGATTCGAGTGTTGACGATGAAAGCCAACTGAGACCTGAGGGGAATGCTAAAGTTGTGAATGCACAGTACTGCGGGCCTGAATTTACTCTCGAGGATGACTCGACTGTCCCTAATCTTTTGGATGAGTGGTTTGTTTCAAAAGACGGGAAGCCTTCCATTGTTGTTAGAGAGGCAGAGTTTACCTTGAAATGGAGAAACTTTCCGCCCAGACTAGGCCGCTATAAGCTGAAGAAAGCTATGGTGGTGAGCATCATGTTTCTAAAGCATGCTATGCATCTCAGCAATGAAGAGGTTGGTGCACTTCTTGAAACTTACAGGGTAGCTAAGTACTGGACCATGGCAAAATTGGCAACAAAGCTAAAAGACGAAGCCAAGCTTGTTCAGAGAGATATTGAACGTCTTTGGAGTGAGCAGCGTCAAGGAGCATCCGAAATTCAATAGCTTGCTACGCTTAAAGCCTCAAGGACTATATGAGACTATATGGGGGTATTCTTGTGTAGGACTTCCCACACTGTTGCTCGGGAATATGTAGAGGTAGATTGATTTAAGAAAAAACAAACATGTATGACATTATATGCTTAGACAAGATATGCTAGATTGTGGTACATAGGCTTTTATTCAAGCAATCTCTCCAGCGATTACCTTTGACTATTCATCCTTGAATGTGGTCGTGGTGTCGGGACAAGCTCATTAGTAATATGTCCATTACAGCCTGGCTCGGCTACTGTCTGACGCAAAGAGTGAAGGCATGAGTTTCAATTTTGTCTTGCTTCGGGACTGTAGACTGTTCGACTTTGCTTCGAGACTTTGCTTTATTCAACCTTTCTTCAGGACTTTGTTCTGTATAGCCTTGCTTCGGGATGGAAATTGAGTCTGACCTTGCTCCGCGACTTCCCTTCTTCGGCTTGAATCATGTCATGTAGTTCTTGTATCGAAGCAAGGTCAAACTTGGTGGTCAATCCCGAAGCAAAGTTGTGCAAAGTCACAGTCCCGAAGAAGGGTCAAACAGAACCAGGTCGCGAAGAAAGGTCAAACAAATGTGCTTGTCTTGATCGCAAATGTTGGTCGCAAAACAAGGTCCACCCATCAGCCTTGAATCGAATGGGTCGCAAAGCTGACCGATTTTGACTGCTGATTCGAATGGCCCGACGTATAGAACTGACCACACTTCGCGACTCTCTCAACTGACTTCTCCTACTTCACAGGGATACATATATCCCAGTGCTATGATTAGCTCAACAGATTCCTGAGACTAATTGTTAAACTATGTTGAAGATATCTGCCAGCAAACTCCATATGTCTTTCTTTAAGACATAATTATATGAAAGAGGTAAGTCTATATAGTAAGTATGTCAAATATCTAAGCTCTCAAGTGTGATTTCACGTGTTTTAATTAGATTTCCGATCACCAATTCAAAGTTAAACGGCATCAAGCCACTCATCTTGAAGCCTTTTCTTGATTTTCTGATATCCAAATGTTGTCTCCAGCCGAGCATTCGCGTATTCCTCTATGAATTCAATGCGATCTTTCTGTTTCACCACGTTGATGGCCTTCTGGATGCGTTGATGGTAAAATTTCTTTATATTCGGGAAGCAAGAAACATCTAAGCCGTGGAAAAGGTATGACGAATTCAGCGGAGTGCAAACTAGAATGACGTTGTGATCCTTACAGATCTTTGCAACCGCTTCAGCACCTCTACCCTTATGCCCGTCTATCAACAAAAGGCGAAATCTATTGGGATCCACAGGCACAGTCATTGGTAAGAAATGTTTAGTCAACCATTCAATTTCAATCTCCTCATTTCCCCATTCGAGCGGAATACTTTCCACTTTCCAACCGAAAGAAACATGTTCATACAATCCACGCTGACGGGTCCTCTTTTTAAACATAATAAACGGGTCAAGTGCAAAGCCTTGCGCGTTGATGCATTCGACAATAGTCACCCATTCTTCGGGACGAGAGAATATAGCTTCATCCTCTACGAATCCGACGCGGCCAATTTGAATCCCTGCCATGTCCAATTTATAGATATGACAGGTCAGTATATTGTGCTTGTCTATTTTTTCTCGCACGTCGTTGAACCAAGAACGAACATGTTCCAAGTATTCAACATCTACGTCTTTGCAAACATAGCCTTTCATGATTTCCGTGGTGAGGAGATTGTTTCGATCTGCTAGCGTTTTCACCCAATCCTTACCGATTGGAACGATTGTCAGATCACGCGCTTCAATGATTACTCTGGCCATATTCTCCACTTCTACTCTTCGAGTCGGATTACCCTCTTCATCTCTTGTTAATATCCAACGACATAGAGGGTTTTCTCGCAAGTAATCTAATTTGTGATTTTGCGTATGAACGGAGCCACGTGGACAACGTCCTTGCTTTCTTTTTTGTACTGTTCCCAACTTAACGCCATGAAATTCTGCTGCCTTCTTGAGTGAACTGAAGACACCGTTGGAACGATCTCGAATGGCCTCTTTGACATATTTCTCTTGTGTCTCTAGCTTTTCAGCAAAAGCACTTTTATTTCGAAACATAAGTGAAAGAAATGATGCTAGATTGATCCACGTGGCTTTTTCACATAATGGGCTCACCCTTTTCGGACGCACCTTGCATGAAAATCTACACTATTCGTCTTTTAATAACCAGTACATGATCTAAGACAATTTCAAGACATGTTACAAATAGATGTGAGGACGATGCTGAATCTACACCACATGCTTACCATTTAAACCCAAGATTGGAATTATACCCACGATTATTGCATCTCTAAAATCTCCGCAGGTGCCGAACGTGGGAACTAATCTGCAAACAAAACACACACCTAGTACTCAATACTAGTATATACTTACAATATCTTGTGAATAATTCAGTTTAGTAACACAAGAATTCTAGATTAGCATTATTGACTCTTTATGATTATTGTACTTTAACAAGATCTTTGTATTGATTCGAAAAAGGAAATTACGCCTTCGCCTTCGTAGAAAGGGTAAAACTCGGAAAGGCTACCATATCTGCATGTCTCGAAAACCGTGGAGCTTAATAACGAAGCAGAATTAACGGTTTTGCTCTTTCAAACTGTCACAAAGCACGACAATGAACCGAAGAGAGCAAAGTGGTGTTCAACTCCACAGCACGTCGGAGCTTTTCTTGCAGCCTGAAACTCCCCTTGCACCCAGAACTTCGACAACGTGTCCACTGGCATCTTAAACGCGGCACTTCCAGCAGCTAAAGCTATGCCGCCAGAGATCAAGCACTAAAACCGTTTGGAACAAACGCTTCAATTTTCTCGAAGAAACTTTCGAGTACTAGTAGATCAAAGGTGTATGTAACGTCTCCTGAAGACGGGCTTGAGTCACAACATCGAGAGCCAAACGTATGTCGCCAAATCTCCGAGCCAAGTTTGCTTACCCAGGTGGCAGTTGAGTATCAACACGCACGTTTCGCCCTCATCCGACCGCTCCGTCTGCGGGCTCAAAGGTTCGGCACCCTGGATGCCACCTGTAGCATCAAGCAGCTAAACCGCATTGATGCCGTTCTTCCAAGAGACAAGCGACACACACTCTGCCCGATTAGGCGCCCGATCTCGCTATTCTGAATAATCATGAACCGCAAGGGGACGTGTCTCAAGATTTACGGCTCGAATTGGCACACATAAGATGTCTCACTCCTCAACAGGCCTTCCCTGCTAGCTGGCGGCTCGGCAGATCCAGCTGTTCACCTGTGAGCTGGCATTGAATCATATCCTGCCCAGTTAATCTATCTTTTGAAACCAAATTCAGGGCCTATATTAAGAGGCTTTGAGAGCGATACCGTCCAACATAGAGTGCTGGCATGGTATGGGCCCAGGAATCCTTCTTCAAGTCATTGAGGAGGAATTGTATAAATGCTTTAAGGGTGGGCGCAAAAAAGTGTGCTGAGGTGGCTGAAAAAGTGGGGGTGGCGTGTTGACACGTGGCTTAGGGTGTTTTTTCTCGACGGCTTGCGCTGCGCCTCGTTTAGTTTCTGGCCGGCACACGCCACACCAACTAATTGGCTACTACAAGGCGTGAGTTGCCTCAAAAAGCAAAAAAAGAAACCTAGATGACCTCGAAGAATGTGATGATCAAAACGAAAGAGATTATAGAAGCTTTTGGGTTGCAAATGGCGTTAATTTGTGTCTTCTTATTTGTAAAGCCCTAAACGTTACCCGCACGGGAGACCTGCATATCGACGTAAAGAACACGTCCATGAATCTCAACAACAACCAGTTGTAAGAATTCCGAAACAAGCCAATCGTTCGAAAAAAGCTGCTCAACCGCCTTTTGAGAAATGCATATCAAGATGCCCATGTCTAGAGATTTCACGAACCGTGCAAGCTCAAGGCCAGCACCGCGCGTGATAAACTGAAAGCTCGCCTGAAAATAACAACAAAAATCGTCTTGCCATCTTACTTGAGCTATCTCTGAACTCAAATTGCGACAATTAGAAAAAATCCTGGGCATTGAGGCAATTCTCATGGAGATGCTTTTCGTCATGCTCTGATTGTGTTCATCGAGACCGGCTGAAATTTACATGGCCGGTGCTGGTGCCAGCGGAATGACCGCAGAATGTGCTGACATTGCAAGTAATCAATCTTGGTGGAGACGAACAGTAGCGGCTTCCCTTTGAAGAATTGGGGCGGCGTACAAGTCGTCACGCCGGAGTAAGAGCGGCGGCCTGAAGATTAGGCAGTGACTCGAAGCGAAGCTGTGCATCTGAAGCACGTTACGTTTACCACTCCGACGGAATCCAGTGAAGATGTAAATAAAGGGCATCTGCGCGTCTTGAACTAAAGCAAGGCCACTGAGAGATCATAACAAATGGCTCTTGCATGTATGAAGCAAATGAGCTAGGATTTCAAGAACCGTGAGTTGCGTCGGTCTATCAATCGTTAATAGTGAGAAGAATAGTCTTTTGTATTAAGTGTAGTCTATCATAGTTGAAGCCTTTAAGTAGTTTGCTAGGAGTATCTTGGCCGCTATATTCAACAATTTAGAACGTACCCAAATCAGTTTTTTTTCACGTCATGTTGAGGCCATTCGTTCCGAAAAACCTTCTGCTTTGTGTTAAGATGTTCAAGGCTTTAGATTGCTATGACTTAACGTTTAAACAAAGGGCGTGATTGCTCTTGTGCTTTGAATCACTCTTTTCACATATGCCTTCTCGCTTGAATGGTTGTCGACAAAATATTCCCCGCGCTGTCGCTTGTCGCAAATATAGATTTGATGATCGGACGATTCTGATACATGTCTAGAAGCAAGGAGACATATGTAACTGAGTGGCATCGGTTACATGATTAGGCTAGTCAAGACAATCTAAAAGACATGAATTTGCTCACCAGATTGCTCATGTAATAGACGACCGTCGTGCCGATGGCAACGCATACTGAAGCCTCTCCTAGAGACGCAATCAGCAAGTGATCCACTCAAATACATGCCAATCGTCTTTGATGCACATGTCAAAATTGCGGCAATGCTAGCAGTGGCTCTGATCATAAGTGCGCTATTTCCAACATCATGCGCAGCTAAATTCGGCAATGGCGCTACTTCAGCAGAACAAGGCATGCAGCTTGCCTCAGCTTATGAACTTTGAACTCGGCATTAGCCTACCTGGGAGCGTCAAGAAGCTGAGCAATCATCACAAACTCTCAGTCTTTGATTGCGAAAAACTGAAGCATTTCTGATATCTATTGAGCGTCTCCCGGCTCCTCAAAAATGACATTGTAGCTGAACGGGCCCAAATTTTGCTCATTGAGCGACAGCCTGTACCTATCTGACTGAAGTTGAATATCACAGAAAACCCCGGGGCTCGCCTGTTGGGTTTGTAAGCACCAAAACCTTCATTTTGCTCGCCCGTACTTTCACGATGGCTTTATTTACATAGGATCATCTCCAACTGCAAATTTCAGGGGAGCTAGCTTTGCCTTTCATAGCCTCTGCCAAAGATTGCTTGGAGGTACGTGTGATCGATGCCTCGTCTGCTCTTGAAAGGCTGAGCACTCATGAACACCAGTACAGTAAAACGATTGCCCGAGACTAAACTTCGGCTTCGTCAATTGATCATGGACAAGACTAAAAAAATTCTATCTGAAACCTATACTTATTTGCCCTATCTGCTCAGGGGCTTTGCGCCGAACAGTCAAATCGCGTTCTAATTGGAGGAAGCTCAAAACGGCTGCCACAACCGTTTGTACATCAATTTGCTGGATTCTGTAGTCTCAAAATTGGCAGACGTGGTGGCCTCGACAGAAAAAAAAAGCTTATCAGCACTTCTACCCCGGATTATATTCGTGCAAGACTAGTAGTCTACTCAGAGTTTTCAAAATTAATATCGTGTCGACTTGAAGAAGAGTTGAAGCAAGGTGCCTGGCCTCCCTCATAAAAGCGTCTCTTAGACCGGCTCAATCTGAAAAAAGCTCAAGATCTCTTCACATTTGAAGTCGAAAGTATTACGATAGTGGCCAAAGACACTATCTTTGTCTGCACAGCAGAGTCCTCAGACGTTCAAGTCATAGTGGTCACAGTACTCTGACATGACTACTGTGAATAAGAAGAAGACGTCTTCACACTAGGGACCACAACAACATCAGATTCGATGCTGTCAGTACCGTTTAAAGTAGTCAAAGTAGTGTAAACTGGCTCGAATCCGGCTGTAGAAATATCTAAATCTAAAAAAGGACCTAACTTAATGCTCCCCTTAGTCAAATCTGCTGCCATTGCATGTAAAATTGCGCCAATGAATGGCTAGCTGCCGCGTTGACTTGTGTACTCGTCTATGATATCCAAGCCCCTCTCTTTCATACGCAGACTTTTCCCGCTCAATTCAACAGCCTCTTCGAAACATTCCACTATGTAGCACGCGCACGCGCACTCTCGACTAAAATCTATATGCACAACACCCATACATCCGCGTGGCCTCACTATATGCAACCCTCTCTCAGTTTTGCCATGCCCGCCCTCCTTTTCAAAACCTGGAAACCACCTCCGTGACCCCGAAAAAAAATTTGCCGCTCCGCGGCCTTCATATAGACCAAAATCGCACCAGAATGGCAGAAATCGACTCCAAATTGGCGTCCGCCCATAGTTAAGGCCTCCCACGTGACCCGCAGATTTTTGGTTTTTCAAACATGGAACTACATGTTCTTCACGTGATCGTGAGACCACGAGGCGAGGGTTGGCCAAATGTAGAAATATCCACAGCTCTAATGATAAGTGATTTCAGGAAAAAAAATAGCCAATCCAATATATTCAATAATCATAATATCTGCCCGACTCTAATTTCTCAAACTCAAAATACACTATTCACATATGGTATTGGCGATGATTGAAAACACACTTTTTCCTGCACATAGTCCTCCACGCCAGAGAGCATATCTAAATATTTTTAACCAATTTCTAGTCTATATATTCCGTGCCACACCCCAAACAGCACGCTCTGTTTGTTTACCCTGAGCCGGCGATAAGCATATACTTCATTGTATCAACAAGCTTTTACCACTATTTTTTATCGTGAGAATCTCCATTTTTCCTGCTTTATCACGTGGAATCTCTCAGCACCTTTTGGGTACCGAAAAGCTAGCTCTAGAAAGACAACTGTACACTGAAACACCACTAAAATGTACGTGCAATTGCCCTTTGACGACTTCAAGGTCGACGCCAATAAGAAAAAACGCGTGGCGTACTTCTACGATGCGGATGTCGGCAACTACGCCTATGGAGCCGGCCACCCTATGAAGCCGCATAGAATAAGAATGGCCCACTCGTTGATCATGAACTATGGCCTCTACAAAAAGATGGAAATCTACCGGGCGAAGCCGGCAACGAAACAGGAAATGTGCCAGTTCCACACGGACGAGTATATCGACTTTTTGAGCCGAGTCACCCCCGATAACCTCGACCTATTCGCCAAGGAACAGGTCAAGTTCAACGTGGGCGACGACTGTCCAGTATTTGATGGGCTTTTCGAGTACTGCGGCATTTCCGGGGGCGGGTCCATGGAAGGAGCCGCGCGGCTAAACCGCGGCAAGTGTGACGTGGCCATCAACTACGCCGGCGGGTTGCATCACGCCAAGAAATCCGAGGCTTCCGGGTTTTGCTACCTCAACGATATTGTTTTGGGAATCATCGAGTTGTTGCGCTACCACCCGCGTGTCTTGTATATTGACATTGACGTGCACCATGGCGACGGTGTGGAGGAGGCTTTCTACTCCACTGACCGGGTCATGACGGCGTCTTTCCATAAATATGGTGAGTTTTTTCCCGGAACCGGTGAATTGCGCGATATCGGCGTGGGCAAGGGGAAACACTATTCTGTAAATGTGCCGTTGCGTGACGGAATTGATGACGTTACCTACAAGTCGATCTTCGAGCCTGTGATCTCCAAGATCATGGAATGGTACCAGCCGCTGGCGATCGTGCTTCAGTGCGGAGGTGACTCCTTGAGTGGAGACAGACTAGGCTGTTTCAACTTGAGTATGAAGGGACACGCAAACTGTATCAACTACGTGCGCTCCTTCGGCGTGCCGCTCATGGTGGTTGGCGGCGGCGGCTATACCATGAGAAACGTGTCACGCACGTGGGCGTTTGAGGCCGGTTTGCTCAATGACGTGGTGTTACCCTCGGAATTGCCCTACAACGAGTACTATGAATACTACGGGCCAGACTATAAGTTGGACGTGCGCCCGCTGAATATGTACAACGCGAACGCGCCCGAGTTCCTAAACAAGATCTTGACCAACATCATCCACAACTTGGAAAACACAAAGTTTGCCCCCTCGGTGCAGATGCAGGACGTGCCACGTGATGCCGAGGACTTGGGCGACGAGGACGAGGACACGCAAATGGCCATCGACACCAAGGGCGGCTCCCAGCAGCTCCGTGACGAGCACATTGTGCCTGAAAATGAGTTTTACGAGGAGGAAGACAGTAACCCCGGTGAACGGCATATAGGACCCTCGGAACTGGCCACCGAGGGTGTTTCTACAAACACTGCTCCTGAGCCTACTCCAACGCCTGCAACTTCCGAAATCCCCGTCTCAGACACGAACGGCGTGCCCAGTGCCCCCGCATCTGCTTCTGCAGCCGTGTCGACAGCAGCACCGGCCAGCACGGGTGAGAATAGCACTGAGGCCAGCAGCGTGACGAAAACGGAGCTAACTGAAGAAGAAATGAAGGAAATCAACGAGTTGAACAGCGAGGCGCAGCTGTAACCTGGTGGCCAGTGAAATAAAGTGAGAGAGAGTTTAAAAGAGTATGGATTGTGATAGTTGAGGTATCATGTATGTGACATGGTGTATACCTAAGATGTGACTCAGTTTATGCGACTACGCGTCTGGCTTCGCACGTGAGTCATGTCAATTAGTCGTTTATGTATGCCTCAAAAGAATCACCATACTCAATCATTTCTGTTGGTTTTCATTTGGTATAAATAATCATCTTCAGTTTAACCTAAAAAAAAGATCACTCTTCATAAAACCTATAGCAAAAGGGGGCAACGCTGATACCTTTTTCTCGCAAACCAAGATCCACCGTGTCACGTGCCCGAACTGGCCTTCTCTAGACCTCTTATCTGCTAATACTTGATTCATCAAGACCCCAGCATTTCATCATACGCCGTCCTTAATACACATATGTATACGAAAATGAGCACAAAATTCACCGCAATCCCCCGGAGTATCCTTTGCCGATCTCAATTTAGTCTCCAAACTCGTTGGCTACAGACTTTCAATCGCGTATGTGCACGGACACTAACAAATCGTGGTTGGACGCGCCAAACCCGCTCGATATCCACCACAAACACGAAAAACGTGCCTGTGCACGTCCCTGAAGGTCCCAAATACTCCAAATACTCGAATTTGGCGGTGAAACCGTGCTTTTCGCTCCGCGCACGCACGATCCCGGAGTACGCGGGGCTGGCCCACCTGAAGCTACATAATGTCGTGTGGAGAAGCCCGTTACAGAACATATATGTGGTGAAAAAGCCGTGGAACGATACCGCCACGCGAGCCATGGCCGAGTTCATTGAATTTATTCATGCAGAATACCCCTCTTTGAACGTAATCGTGTCGGAAGACGTGGCGGAAGAACTACGAACAGGCAACCATGTTAAGGGCGCGAAAACCGCTGTTTACACGGGCAAAGTTGCCGAAATTATCGAGAAAACCGATCTAATTGTATCGCTAGGCGGCGACGGCACCACGCTTCGCGCCGTGCTGGCCTTCTCGAGCGGTAGCGTGCCGCCTGTTCTATGCTTTGCCATGGGCACCCTAGGGTTCTTGCTACCGTTCGATTTCTCCACATTCCAACCCAGTTTTCGCGCCGTGTTTGAGTCCCGAGCTAAGGCTATCCACAGAACGCGTTTGGAATGCCACGTGGTGCGCCAGGACGAGGATATCGTGCTGTCTCCATCACGGCAGCGCGAAAAACGAGAAATCGTCGAGTACGAGCTAGCCCACTACAAGCAGCACCACGCCACCATGCTCTATGCCATGAATGACATCTCGCTTCACCGTGGGTCGCAGCCTGGGCTCATAAAACTCGACATATACATCGATAGCGAGTACCTAACAACGACCAATGCGGACGGGTTGATATTCGCCACCCCAACAGGCTCCACCGCGTACTCACTCTCTTCTGGCGGGCCCATAGCACACCCGTTGGTGCCCTGCATCCTCCTTACGCCCGTTTGCCCACAACTGCTCTCGTTCCGGCCACTTGTGCTTCCTGCAACGTCCCATATCATGATCCAGCTTCTGAGCGGTAACCGAAACGAGCTGATCAAGATGACAATCGACGGGATTCCGCAGCCAGATTTGCGTCCCGGCGACGAAATTCATGTGGTGAATGAGAACGGCACGATATATATTCCTGGGAAACACCAGCCGCCAAAAACGCTCAGGAGCCGGCAGAGTTTTGACGATTACATTGAACCGGGCTACTCCAGTGGCACAGAGCAGCCCAATGGCATTTTCTGTATTGCCAAAGATGAAAACGACTGGACCGTAGGCATCAACGAGCTTTTGGGGTTCAACAGCTCTTTCAAAGGCCAGAAACGTGGGTGATTTGAACTTTCTGGGTTACTGGGAAGAGTATATTTTGTGGATTTAGTGGATCTGAGAATGAGCAGCGGCTGAAAGAGCCACTATTGGCTTTATCGAGACTCATGAAACTTCTGGCTTCACTAACCCGTTTGCTGGTTGACTCTAAGATATGGCAATTGAGCTCAACGCCCTGCCTGGGCATGCGTACATACGATTATGCATATTTGCAGAAATGCAGCGATCTTATCGTACACTTGACTCGGCGCTTAGTCAAGCGAGACTCTTGATAGTGATGACCAGTTTCAAAGAACGCTACCAGCGAGATATATACATATCTGTCACTTACAATGAAATTGACCCTTTCGTTTCGTTGGAGCATTCTTGGCCAAGACTGGTCTTTTGAATCACCAATCGCGATATTCTTGAAAAAAAAGTAAGCTCTAGGTGTTATTATTTACGTCACATGGTGTTTATAATGTGAAGGAGTCACATTGCAGATATGTTATAAACACAAGGCAAGACATAACATTTTCTATACGTGGTGCGTTTCAAATATATTTGCAAGCCACTTATTCCATGCGTATAGACTCGACTGTTTTTCATTCCTAGAGAAAAACTCGTTATCGGATGTGTGTGTTCTATAGAGCGGTCAATGTTTCTCATAACCTATACTACCCACATATGCGTTACTATGAGAAGCAATTGGCTAAGCACGCAATTCAGAATTAACTAACAAAAACTGAGCTGTGAAAAACCCCACTCTTCACGCGTAATTACATACCCAAAATATACCAATCACTGTTTTAGGCCACGTACTACAAAAACATTACACGACCTTTTTGGAAGTGAGTCACGTGACTTGACACATCTTCTAACCACATCATCACCCCGACAAAAGAATGGTCACGTGACATTCACACATCAAATCCACCGCCTATAACCCTAAAAGTTTGCCAAGATTTGACTACTACAACATTGATCTCCCAAATGGCAAGTTGAACCCAGCACATTCTGTATCGACACCGTCCCGTGAATCGCCGGGGCACTCAGCAGGTCACGTGCTCGTGCGCGCGGCTTATCCAACGGTTGCCCGCGTGCCGAAAATGGTAAACGCCAGCGAGCAAAAAAAGATACAAATCCTTCAAGGTTTAGGAAATCCGCACGCGAAATCCCTGGTGGCGCCGCTGCTCGGCGAAGCTGGCGCCCTGGGCTCGTGACCGCGGGCACTTGCCGGATTGGGCCACGCCATTGTGCTGAGACGCGCCCGATTCAGATCGTTCCGTATGCCAGACGCTTATTCCAGCCCCTATTGTGATGAATGTTTGTTCTCAGTAGCGTATTGAGTAGAGTCATTGTTTCGTCGTGCAGACGTGCTTTAGAAAAGGCAAGCCGGGCGGCAAAACCGGGCCACAAGCCTAATGAATAGTGCATTGTTTTGTTTTGCATTGTCCACATGTTGTTTTCCCGTTTTCCTCTCCTATCTTTCCGTATCTCTTTGTTTTGCGGCACGTCTCATTTCAGTGCACGGTCATTATTTCTAGCAGGTGTTGAGAGCGTAGGCTGGGCTTGTTCCAAAGCTGCGCCACTCAAGCGGGATGTTTTCAAAAGGCCTATTAAGAGGTGCATGATTGGTGTACGCTATTGATAAGTATGGCTAGGCGGACGTCAATAAACAGATTGGCGTACCAGAAAGCGGCCGACTTATATTACAAGAATTGATCTCACGAGTCATGGCCGTTTATATCTACCCCGAAAGCAATAGTCCCCCTCTGAGCTGTTTTTTTTACATATCCTTGATTAGCGAGCCGCCGCAGCAGACTACAGCGTGATGATAATCACTTGTATGCCATTGTATAGCTTACAGTCCTTGTCTTGTGTGGAATCCCGGAAAGAATATAGCCCACTGGAGTTTATCTTATAGTTCTATGCAACAATAGGAAGGCCCAGTAGTACATAGCCGTGGCACAAGAGTAGATCATTACGCGATTAATGTGTGGGGAACAAAAGTGCTTGAAAGACCCAGGGAACAGAGATGGCGAAAATCAGAGGCATGGCAGTTTTGAAAAAGAAAAGGCTTATCGCAATTAGAATGAGGGGAATGGGGAGCAAACTCACAAGATACGCCTGTGGCAAATATGGGTGACTGGTTTTTAAATTAATAAGATTGAGAAATTCTCTGAGCTTATTCGAACCATCAAAAATAACCCCTTGTTCTCTACATGGCCGTATTCGGTAACACGGCTTTCCCAATAAGCGAAGAGAAAAAGTGTATGTGTAGTGATTGCCTTACAATATTGGTGTCGCTATTGAAGGGCCCCACACATTCCCCATCAAGCAGATCCTGCGGGCGTCAGATCCCCCATATCCCGTGATCCCTAAATGTGCTGTCAGAAAAATTGCTTTTCCGCCCGCCTCTCCTGTAGTTGCTTTTTTTCCTGCGGTGCATTTGCTCGTCGTATTTCGCGCCTTGGGCTGCAGGTCCACTGGATCGTGGTGCGTACGCATGAATTATTCTTGTCTCGTCCTGTCCTGTTTTTTTTTTTCTTTTTGTTCTCCCATTCGCGAACCGGGGTTTACTATTGAGTGTTTTTATTTTATAGTCTTTGACAGTTCACTTTTCTCGCTTTGGACTTTTTTTCTTCCACACTATTCCGTGAAGAGTCACACCCTGGCTTTCCATATATTCCCGCTTTCTGTTGTAACCAGGGCTTGGCCACCAAAATCTCCCTCGCCCACACACTACTGGCCAGCAGATTTTCCAGGCGAAAACGAAATACGAAAATTGAGTTGAATCTGTTCAACTTCGATTTGCCGCTCATTTTTGCAAACAAACGTTCGCGCCACGCACACAAATCCATTTCCTCCCCTGTTTTACCCGAGGTTTGAAAAATGTCGTTGCCCGTGCAGATGGCGATGAAACAGGCATCCGCGATCAACCAGCCTCCTGCGGTTCTCCCCCTCCAGCAGCAAATGCAGATGATGCCTCATGCGCAAGCGCAAGCTCAGGCTCAGGCTCAGGCTCAAGCTCAGGCCCAGGCAATTGCGCAAGCCCAAGCGCAAGCTCAGGCTCAGGCGCAAGCGCAAGCGCATGCGCTGCAAAGCAGCCAACTTCAGCCTGGCGACGTCACGTCAGTGCTTTCCGAAACCACGGGGCTGACCTGGTTGGCTATCGGCTCGTTGGCCGAGTCTTTGGGTGACTTGGAAAAGGCTCTGCTGCTGTACGACACGGCTTTGCGCCACAGTCCCAACAACCCGGAGGCATTGACAAGACTCGCCAACATATACCGGTCACGTGACCATTTCTTGAAAGCAGCCGAGCTCTACGAGCAGGCGTTGAATTTCCACCCTGAGAACGGAGACACATGGGGCCTTTTAGGCCATTGCTACCTCATGATGGACGATTTGCAGCGTGCTTATGCCGCGTACCAGCGTGCGCTCTACTATTTGGACAATCCGAACGTGCCGAAATTATGGCATGGAATCGGCATCTTGTATGACCGCTACGGTCTGTTGGAGTATGCCGAAGAGGCATTTGTGCGTGTGTTAGACTTGGACCCTAACTTCGACAAGTCAAACGAGATTTACTTCCGTCTCGGAATAATCTACAAGCACCAGGGCAAGTTGCCCAGCGCACTCGAGTGTTTCCAGTACATCTTGCTGAACCCGCCGCACCCATTGACGCAGCCTGACGTGTGGTTCCAAATCGGGTCTGTGCTCGAACAGCAAAAAAACTGGACAGGCGCCGAAGAAGCTTACAAGAAAGTGTTGGAGGTGAATCCAAATCATGCCAAGGTCTTGCAGCAGTTGGGCTGCTTGTATTCGCAGGCAGAGGCGTCAGCGGATAGCGCGCCGAATGCTCAGAAACCATTCCAGCAAGACTTGGGCGTCGCGCTCAAGTACCTCACGCAGCTGATAGAAATCGACTCGACCGATGCCCACTCGTGGTACTACTTGGGCCGTGTGCACATGATCCGTGGCGATTTTAATGCGGCGTACGAGGCGTTCCAGCAGGCGGTAAACCGCGACCTGCGCAACCCGACGTTCTGGTGCCTGATTGGTGTGCTCTACTACCAGATCTCGCAGTACAGAGACGCGCTCGATGCATACACCCGGGCCATCCGCTTGAATCCGTACATCAGCGAGGTGTGGTACGATTTGGGTACGTTGTATGAGACGTGTAACAACCAGATCTCCGACGCGTTGGACGCGTACCGCCAGGCAGAGCGTTTGGACCCAGGAAACCCGCACATCCAGGCGCGTCTTGAACAGTTGATCAAGTATCAGCAGGACGGTAACACGCACCCGCCACAGCCGCCGCCAGTGAACCAGCAACCGCGGTTGCCTCAAGGTATGGTCTTGGAAAGCACCCACCCGCCACAACCGGCCGGCGCGGCCGCTCCTGGTGCGCCACAACAACTCCAGGGTCATCCTCAGGCTCAGCTTCAGGGAAATCCCCAAGGTCAGCTTCAAGGACACCGGGGACCATCGCCCGTTCCCCAGGGGCACTTGCAGGGTCAGCTCGCCCCTCGGCAACAGCCGCCACAGCCCAGTTCCGTTCCCTATCAAGCCCAACAGCCACAACAGGCCCATCCAATGGCTCAGCAAAATCAGCAAAACCAAAATCAGCAAAGTCAGCCGCCGGTGTTGTCACAACCGTCAATCACGGCACCAGGCCCTGTCTCTGACTCTGCACATGCTCCTGTTGCTGTTTCTCATGCTCCTGTTCCACCGACGGTGAGTCACCAACCTGTGTCCCAGACAACGCCTCAAGCCACACCACAAGTAACGCCACAGGCGCCAAATGCGGTTCCAGCGGCTCCAGCGGCTCCAACAGTACCAGCGGTATCAGCGATTCCAGCGGTACAGCAGTTGGCGCCTCTGGCTCTGTCCCATCCAACACCCGTTCCTCAGATACATACGTCCATGCAAACGCCACCGTCGCACCTGGCCACTCCGCATCAGCAGAATCTCCAGCCTGTTCAG
>JAKTVE010002327.1:0-23833 GCA_030557065.1 Metschnikowia rubicola | reverse complement strand
CTATAATTGTTCCAAGCATGCTGTGAAAAGTAAACATCTGTGGCTGTTTTTTCAATCTTGTCATTAATACCAAATTGGGAAACCAAATCTTGGAGCTAGCGAAAAAAGGCACATGTCACCGCGCCGCACGACCCCGCCTTTTCTCCGCCAAATCAGGCTCCGCCGCAGAATTGAGTCCCCAACAACCAGCTTGGAACCAGACTAAAATCCGCAAATAAATCAATTCAATTGCTTTCAGAAGACGTATTCCAGAATTAAGTCATTGGGTAAATTACTTGAAGCTAAAGCCGAAAAATAATATCAATTCTTTTCACTAATAAAAGAAGTTGTCAACCCTAAATCAATTCTCTTACTAACAGTCTAACATAATGTCGTCTCCCATATTCATGGCGCTTAGGTTGCTCAAAGATCCCGAAATCTCGAACAGAGTGATATTACAATTTGCATTTCGCCAGGCTAAAGCAGTAGGTTACTTGAAGCTCCTCTCTGCGGCATTCGGGGCGCTTATTGTCGCCGCCTCGTCGGTTATCAAGATCCCACAAATCCGCAAGATTGTCCGGCCGGAAAATCCGGTTCGGAGAGCGGAATTGGCCGCGGGATTGCTGAAAGATTCCGTTCGCTTAGAGACCTTGGCCCAGTTCATACATGTGGCGTATAATCAACAACAAGGTAATGCATTTGTCAACTACGGGGAGTCCTTCTTGCTTGGCGTGCAAAACATAGCGCTTCTTTTGGTGCTTGAGTACTATAGTTTGCGCAGGAACTTAGGCTCGTACTCGGTACACCCAGACAACGAGCAGTGCCAGGAGTGTTTGCGCCAATTGCTCAAGCCAGCACTCACAATTGCGGCTGTTTACGTGTTTATTACGAAAATCGCTTCTCGGCGGCTTGTTCTGGCGTTGCAGGTGGTCAACATTCCGATAACGATATTTGCCAAAATCCCGCAGATCCAGCGAAACGCAGATTTGCGCTCGACAAAGCATCTATCGGAAATCACTGTGGGCGCCAACTTGGCTGGGTCCTTGCTCCGTGTGTTCACTACAGTTGTTAATTACAAAAAGTACCGGTCACGTGATGCGGTCTTGTTCTTGGGGTATCTGACGTCGTTTGCGTTGAACGCAGTGCTTGCAGCGCAGATTGTCAAATACCGTAAAGAGAAAACCGATTGATTCATTTGCGGTGAGAGTTAGCCGGCTATGGCGTTATTATGCCTTTTGTGAGCTGAAGTTGGAGGCTATCAAGAGACGAAGGGCCACTCAAGTGAGATATCTTCAACAGAGACATGCACAAATATTTGTGGACATGTAAAGATGAGGACATTTGTGAGAAACAAGAAAAAAAAAACTTTCAAGCCTCGAGATCTAAGGGAATTCAAATTCATTCGAACTGACCAAGCTGCTGGGTTCCATGCCGCGTTTGCAGAAAATTGATACACGTAGGCTCCAGCCAAAAAAGCTTATCATGTGAAAAGAACGCTTATGCTTCTTGAGTTCATCATGCTCAGACCCTTTTAGCTGCTCAAAGCTATACTTATGTTTGTACTGGAAACGCTCTTTCTCCATGTGATTCAAACCGCATAATCTATATCATGAGGATGAATAGGTCACTACAAGTCCATAAATTTGTACAACCAATAACCCCGAGATACACAAGTGTAGATTGACAACAAAGCAAAATAAGAAATACTATAAAGACTTTCAAAAATAGCTAAGAAAAATTGGTTGACCGGGATATTTGCTCAAGGGTGATACGTCTTTCGCATACCACAAGGGCGTCTGAGGAAAAAACATATATGTGTGAATATGTATGAATGTTCGTGGTCAGATTTTATTTCATTATTAATAAGATTGATGTAATTACCCACCTGACGCTTTACGAACAAATTTGTCCACAGAAAAAATCCTAGCCAGCTTGATCCGAAGTAGCCTTCTGGCCACGGCGGCGAAATGTACTGAGTCATTTGTGATATTCAAGTATGATTGAAGCTTTCTGACCAGTCTCGGTTTTGAATAAAATTCTCTGCGCTGAAACGTTTACGCTTCCAAAAAAGATTTCATAAACCTTGAATTTAAACGCTTGACGCTGAACTGTTATGACTGCATCGCTCACTCAACAAACAAGCCCTGTAACAGCATAATCTGCGTGGTTCCTCTCTCACAGTTCTACTTCACCGTATTAGTCCATAAATCTGTTTTCCCCAAGTAAATAAAATTGCGAGTCTACATCGAATATTATTTAATCTTAATCATAACCGCCTTTTGATACCCTTCGCTTATGGTTTTATGCGGTCACTTCTGACTTATCCGTCACGCACTCTAATCTCAACAAAAGAGCCCCAAATAGATTGTCAAAGAAACATATAATTTTATTTTTCTCTCTAGAGTCCTCTGAGCCGAACTTTCTATACAAAACCAGAGATATACATATTTTACAGCAACCTTTTTTTCTTTCTTTTGTACTTAGTCATAAAGAATCCTTACTGTCAGGGCCCTGGTATCAGCTCCAGCAGCATCATTACATGTATGTATGCATTTATGCTGCCTGCCGATTGCTCCATCAGACCCGCTCGTACAGATCAGAAGCCTCGCAAATGTCGCACCGCGAAATCCAACCTTTTCCGGAATCTGGCTTCAATCTCAAAATTCCTATATCTACTCCAACTATCGCTCTACAGATCGCTTATCTCCATCTGCAACAACGCCGGTTTTCCTCCCCACTAATTTTTATACCAAAAGAACACATAAAAAAATGTCGCATCGTGCCGCGTACCTCCCCGAATCGTCAACCGAGATCTCGTCGATCCTACAAGGCGGGTATAATCACCCGTTGGCGCGGGAATGGCAAAACGAGCGGCAACTCACGAAACTGATGTTTATTTTCCCGCTTTTCGTGCTGGATATAGACGACGAGGAGACCGTGATGGACGCGTTACCCAACATCAAGCGTGTGGGCATTCAAAAGTTGTTGCAGTATGTGGCGCCCTTGGTGGAGAAGGGATTGCGGGCGGTGATTTTGTTCGGCGTGATTTTGCAGCCAGGCGCTAAGGATGAGGAGGGCACGCCGGCAGATGACCCGAACGGACCTGTGATCCGTGCGATCCGCTTGTTGAAGCAAGAATTCCCCGATCTTTACATCCTTTGCGACGTCTGCCTTTGCGAGTACACTAGTCACGGCCACTGCGGCATTTTGCACGAAGATGGCACTTTGAAGAGAGAAAAATCCGTGTTGCGGATCGGTGCCGTCGCCGTGGCGTATGCCAAAGCGGGCGCTAACTGTGTGGCGCCGTCAGACATGATGGACGGCCGTATCAGGGAAATCAAGCGGGGGTTGATCAGCGCCCAGTTGGAAAATAAGGTGTTGGTGATGAGTTACTCGGCCAAATTCTCGGGCTCGTTGTATGGTCCCTTCCGCGATATCGCCGGCAGTCTGCCCAGCCATGGTGACCGAAAGCTGTATCAGTTGCCTAGTGGCGGCGCCGGTTTGGCACGCAGGGCTTTGGTGAGGGACATCGAAGAGGGCGCCGACGCGTTCATTGTCAAGCCGCTGACTTTTTACCTCGATGTCGTGAGCGAGGCGCTGAAAATATGTAAGGATTACCCGCTTTGTGTGTACCAGGTGAGCGGCGAGTACGCGATGTTGCACGCGGCGGCGGAGAAGGGCGTGGTGGACTTAAAGGCGATTGCGTTTGAGTCTCACCATGGATTTTTACGCGCGGGTGCCCGCTTGATCATCTCCTACTTCACCCCGGAATTCTTGGACTGGTTGGACATGTGAGGATGGGCGTGAGTGCATGTATATAGAGGCATATGCCTGGTTGAAGAAGACGTATGAATGCGGCATTCTCTGAAGCTGACGTGTATGGACGATGAGAACCGCCGAATTGAAGCTAGCCGTTGAGTTGTTCCACAGAATTGTGCGGTGAATCCTTGCAATTACCTATCATGCAAATGATGCGTGGCGGATGGACCATTACACAGCCAGCATATGATTTGAAACCAATAGAAAAGATGCTGTGACCGGGGCGCTAGAAGGGTTGACAGCGGCCTGCGAAAAGTGTCGGTTGATCCACCACCCCAAAAGACTTTAATGAATGTTTATAACTGCAAAAAGCATATACCCTTCTTAGCTATTGATTTGGTTGCAAGATGCCGTGGTGCGTTTAAAACCGTCACAAAAGTTTACCTACACAGCGTCATCGTACTGATTCACGCAGACCTTCAGGGAAACCAGTGGTTGATTGCTCTTTGACTGACCCACTATATGCCTCGTCTGAATCGCTTACCGAAACCCAATTTGTGGCGAGATTCTAGCAACCGCAGCAAAGCCATAAAATGACTCTAGAAGGAGGCCACCTAGGCTCTGTTTGAAAATGCATAATGGAAATGAGCTGCAGAAAGAGCCTCGAAAGTCTGATATGGTGAGACTTCATATGGCTGAAAAGGGCAAGAAGACATGCAAATGTAAAACGTTGAAGGAATGCAGAAACAGAATTATGAGCACTGAAGATCCAGAAAGTAACCCATAAAGAGCCTTCTAATATCTAGTTTATGCGGCAAGTGGGTCCTGCTGTGTGTGCTCTTTTGGCACTTCTCGCACACTATCCAGAGTGTCCAATTTGGGCACCGATAAGTTCGCCAATTCTTCGGATTCTGGCGCCGATTCCGGCACGTTGGGCAAGTCGAGCTTATTTTCATCACTTTTGACCCCATCTTTCGCATTCCTTTGCATCCCGGTTTTGCCCGTGACCTCTCTTTCCAAGGCCTCCAATTCATCCTCAACCTCGTGCTCCTCGGCATTTGTCAAGCCCAGGCCCAAGATATCCAGCACCTCATCGACCTTCAATTTTTCCTCCTCCAAATCGTCCATCACACGATCGATTTTTTCCACGCTCATTTCCAGATTGAGCCGTTTGAGCACCTCATTGCCTTGGCTGAGACCATAAAGTACATCTTTTTCGATCAATTTGAACTCGATCGTTCCAATAAGCGACTCCAAGTTCTCTAGCTGCGCATACGTGCTTGAAACAATACTCTGCTGCTGCTTCTTCAGGCGCAAATAGATTTTGGCCTTGTCCAACTTACCTTGCTCGACCGCCTGTTTCGCCAAAGTCGTCTGTCGGTCGATCACGACATTTATTCGTTTCAGATACTGCTTCAAGTTATCGCGTTGCCGCTTGAGCTGGAAGATGGCTTTATCTTGAGCGGTGATTTTCGGCTGCGACGGCGAGTTGCCCATGTTTTTGGGGGATATTTGTGGTTGTTGGGGTTGGCTAGTTGAATACTGGTTTCGGGCACGTGACAGATAAGGTGAGGTTGTAGACATAAGCTTTGGACGCAATCTCGCAATCTCGAAAAAACGCGCCGCACCTACTACGGTTTGATTGCGTAAAATGCCCTCACGATTCATAGAAATCGTAGGCTGGAGCGGGGGAGAGTTTTCTTATGAAAATATATCATTAGGGCAAGAACCTGAGATCTATTCGCTTGAAACAATAAGAAGTTTAGAATATTCTCGTTTTGATCGAGATGATCTTAGTGGTGCTGATTTCTCCCATGGCTTGTTGACGAGACTTCCCTTGGAAAAGGTTTATTAGTATATCCAACTTATGAGAGCCACGTCTTACAGGAAGCAGCAGTGGTTGAATCTACTTTCAGGTCCCACTTCTGATGGGCTTGAATGTTTTCTCTTCCTCTTTTCATTAATTTTTGGCTGGTACATCCGCCATTGCCAAGAGGCTCTCTCTTCAACCACAATTTAGGTATACAATTCTCACTGTAGCCTCCAGATCATCCTTCAAAGAAGTGCAATTCTTCAAAGCGAAAAGAACACAAAAAAAAAAAGAAATTCGGCACGAACAAATTCAAAGTCATGTCTTCAATTCTTTGAAAGCAGACCAGACAATGACCAACACGGCAAAGCGCCGGTAACGGCAAGTTGAGAATGACGTGAGGAAGTCCCATTATATTCCAAGGTTGTTTCAAAACAAAAGAAGAAAACAAAAAAACAAAAAATCACCGAGAAGTCTCGAATATCCCCAAACGTGGACTGTAAAGCTTCAAGCCATCACATACAAGTGAGCATCCGAAACGGGCAGATAAATAATTAAATAAATAGACGCAATAAAGCTAGGACCTCCAAAATACAATCTCCACAATTTGAAATTAGGCTGAATAGCATTTCTCATTCTTTTTTCGGAGAACAAAGGTGTTGATTCATATCTATTGTTTTTTTGATCCTTTCCGGGATCTGGTTTCTGCCACTTAGATAAAAGTCGCGTGAGGGCGTAGAGAGGCAAGCGAGACAAAACTCAAAGGTTGTCAGACACTCAGTAGAAAGTGTTAGCCCGTAGAAGTGGTCACGAGACTGGATCCAAAGATCATGATTTCCCCTTCCGATTTGCCTTTTTCGGGAAAATTTTATCATCATCTTGAGCTCTGGACGCAGATCTCATCTCATGCCACATCATGTCTTGATTCCTACACTGTTGCCCCGCGGTTTGTCATGACAACAGTAATGCGGCGGCACGGCACAGGCCATGGAAATGAAGCAAAGGCAGTAGAATACAAAGATTCTTCTTTCTACTTAGGTTTTCATATCTCGGGATCTAGCAAATGACTTTTTACATACACATATCACTTTACTTACAGTAACTGAAACATTAGAGTTGATATGAGCATCAACTGCTTAGATATGGTGATGGTGAGGTCCTGCAGGTAATGACCTGTGTTTTAAATTACGTGCGTCTAGCTGAGAGAACAATGTCACCGTAGCTGACCGTTGGGAGCGCGTAAATGCACCATTTTTCTTTTCATACACTACATATGTCCTCGGAAGATGTCATTTTAACGAGATGGAAACAAATTGCCTCGTGGCTTACAGACAATTTCAAAGAAATAACACAGAAAAGTAAACAGTAGTACCCTTTGCTTAATCATTATTTTGTTGATTTATCGTTTCATGCAATTTTAAGCGTCATTCATCGTGCCGTTATATGCACGCGCGCGGCCGCAAAAGTTGCAATCACGTTTCCTAATCCGGAGAGGATATCAACATTCGCAGCACGCCATTTGTGCCAGCAGCAGCAGCAGCAGCAGCAGAGCCAACGAAGGCACTGGTGAGCCGCAAGAAAGAGGTTTCAGCCTTGGCAGCGCCGTTGCTAGGACAAACGAAAAAACATTAAAAAAAAATTATAGCGGACTAGGAAGAAAGAAAACAAACAATATACCAACGCATCAAACATCGGCCTCGAGAATCAGGATATTAGAAAAAGACAGTTTAGAAAACAGACATTATTTGGCAGCCAAACGTGGACACCTAGTTTTCGAATCATCTGAACAGCAAAAAACAGAACGTGTCCGCCACGAAACCCTGTTCCCGAACCTTGTCAGTGCTTCCCCACTTCTCATTGTCACCTCCAGAAAACTATTCCCTGCCATCATTCTACCTGACTTTATCGTCGTCTTTCATTTGCACCAACATCATTCTTCGTTGTTCCGACAAGTGCTTTTTCCATAGGACCTCAACTCGATCTGGCCATCAAAGATCAATAACATTAGGAAACTCGCCAGCGTGTTCAATTCCCGGAGCGACAATTCATCCTCAAGAGAACAATTGGATTTTTATACCTTGGTCCCAGTCAGAAATCTGTTTTGGACATACCTGTAACGTCTTACAAGAGAGCAAGGCAAATTTGAGAGTCCTGTCTTACAATTACAAACACTAAAAAGAGATGCTGACGATTCTAGGCCTGCCGCCAAAACAACAAAAGCCGCCCAAGACGCCGTTCCATGACTCGACCGTAAACGCTGTGACAATGGACAATTTGCGCCTGGCCAACCCGGGGAAAAGGACCCTAGACACATTTCTGCCGCCGAAAAAGCGCGTGCCCATGCCGAAACAGGCTCCGCCGTTCTTACAGGCGCTGCTGCTGAGGCTGAAGTCGCTGCTAGCGGATTTTGCGCGGCCGAAGCTTTTACATATGCCCAGCGCCATGCCTCTGGCCCGGATGTCCATGTCGCCACCAAAACCGGGTAAGCTCCGGCGGCTGACGTCGCTCCTCACCCCGCAAGAGGCCACTACTCTGGACCGGTTCATCCCGAGCCGAAAAAACGCTACCCCTGGTAAGCTCAACGCCGCCACCGAGAGGCCGCATCCGAATGCGCTGCCGCAGACTCATATCAAGGCACAAACGTGCAAAATTTACCAGCACCACGTCGCTGAAGCATGTGGGCTTGATGTCAACTCGCGTATTTTGTCGTACCGGCCCTTGCCTCCCGACAGGAGCAAGCCTCTTGATTTATTCAGCCATATTACTCACGATACATTGAGAAAGACATCTGGCCGGTCTCTCCGGCCGTCTTTGGCGCTGGAGCGGGCCAAAAAGATCCCTACAGCACCCGAGCGCGTGCTAGACGCGCCCAGCATTGTCGACGATTTCTACTTGAACTTAGTGCTGTGGTCGCTGACCAACTTGATTGTGATCGGACTAGAGGATGCGGTTTACGTGTGGAACGCCTCAACGGGGTCCGTTGGCCTCTTGTGTGAAACCCAGGGTAGCCTTGTGCTGTCGCTCCGCTGGTCCGACGACGGCCTGTACATATCCATCGGCAAGGATGACGGGCTGGTGGAAATCTGGGATATTGAGACGAACTCGAGGCTACGCACGCTTTCGTCAGGCGCTACGGGCCGTGTGGCCGCCCACTGCTGGCTGCTGCATCTCCTTACCCAGGGCTCAAAAGAGGGATCATTGTACCACAGCGACGTGCGAGTTTCGTCCCATTTGGTGGGCAAGAGAGACGCTCACGTGGCGGAAATTTGTGGTGTCGAATACCGTGGCGATGGGCAGCAGTTTCTGTCTGGCGGGAATGATAATATGGTGGCGATCTGGGACGCGCGGACGCTGGGCGATCCTTTATTCCAAAAAACAAACCATCGTGCTGCGGTTAAGGCTATGGCCTGGTGCCCGTACCAGAATCTGCTCTTGGCCACCGGCGGAGGCACCAGTGATAAGGCAATCCATTTCTGGAACACCAGCACGGGCGCACGTGTGAACCTGATTGAGACGGAATCACAGATCTCATCGTTGAATTGGGGCTACGCTAAAGGCACGGGATACGAGGTGGTGGCCACGCATGGGTACCCATCAAACAGCATTTCGCTATTCAATTACCCCACTTTGCAGAAGACAGGCGAGATTGTCCAGGCGCATGACTCCAGGATCTTGAATGGGTGCTTGAGCCCGGATGGAACCACTTTAGCCACGGTTTCAGGAGACGAAAACTTGAAGTTCTGGTCTCTTTTCGACTACTATAAGCAGGCACGAGCCGATGGCGAAGAGGAATTGGCCAGCAATGATGGCAAGCACATGGGCAAGCTCATGAACATTCGGTAAGTCTTGGCAGATTCTCAAAAATACGACAAAATGCTGTCATGTAATGATTAGCGCTTTAATAAACTTTGCATTTGCTACCGTGCTGTTCTTTGATACGCCATATGCTATCTTGAGACTCTTATGTAATGTCTAATGTAATAGTATTGTAGCCGACCCGAGAATGCAATACCCACGTAAGTAAGAGCGTTTTCAACAGCTCAATTGCAGTTCTTTTCTGCGCTAAGCTTCTACTAAATTGTTGATTTCACTGACAAAAAAAAAAAAAAAAAAAAAGAAGAATTCAGAACTAAATGAATACGTGCTTAACTCCGAAAAGTGTGGACACGAGCTTACGCGAGATGGGGTTATAGTACAGGTACCGCTCGATAGCCAGATAACAATTTCAATTTGACACTGGAAGCTTGAAAGCACGCTCAATTTGATCTAATATCTGAAAATTTTTCTTCAGGGTACCTGTTGAACGCTTCAACCTGTAGCATTTGTAATGCCACCAAGCTAAGAATGTCGCGCATAACGCGTGCCATAATGCTGACGCCTCAAGTGGGGATGAGTTTTCACAGCGCTTGCCCGAAACGCAAGGAGGCTGTAAATTGCGCTTACTGATAAACTTGAGCTGCATTTTTGTCCAGCCGCTCTCAGCTTACCCCGAACCCTTCAATATTTGGATGTCCCCAATCGACTAAGAAGCGGCCAAAACCGTCTTTCGGGATAAAGAAATGTTATACTTCACTTACTTTGATCGAAACCTCATTACGAATCTTCGCCCTCCCGCTTTTCCCACATTTCGCTCATTTCTTTCAGGGCGTTTATTCGGCTTTTTTCGTGTTCTCACCCTTGGCGCTCGCTTTACGGCCTTAGTTTTTTTTGCGGACCTTTTTTATTTTTTATCGACTTTTTTCGCCTCGCATCAGCACACCGCGCGCACTTGCCTGGCAGTTTGCCCACACCAGTTTGCCGTGTCCTAATTACTAACCCACGTTTCTTTTAAATCTTCATCAGGGACTTTTTATCGGAGGTTTTTTTTTTTTTGAAGTCATTGCCTCAAGCACAAAAACGTTACTTTTCAATTTGGAATCATCGCGACCTGCCTTGACCCACGCCTTATCAGAGCAATCAAAAGACTCTTCATTAATTATAGAAAACAACGATGACCTCCGCAGGCGAATTCACGAGAACGCAGATTTTCGGCACTGTGTTCGAGATCACTTCCAGATATACCGACTTGAACCCCGTTGGCATGGGCGCCTTCGGCTTGGTGTGTTCTGCGATGGATAAGCTCACTGGCCAGAACGTTGCAGTAAAGAAAATCATGAAGCCGTTCCTGACATCTGTGTTGGCGAAGAGAACGTACAGAGAATTGAAGTTGTTGAAACACTTGCGCCATGAAAACCTCATCACGTTGGACGATATCTTCTTGTCTCCATTAGAGGACATCTATTTCGTGACGGAATTGCAAGGTACCGACTTGCACCGTTTGCTCACCTCGCGTCCGTTGGAGAAACAATTCATCCAGTACTTCACCTACCAGATCTTGCGTGGCTTGAAATATGTGCACTCTGCGGGCGTTATCCACAGAGACTTAAAGCCCTCTAACATTCTCATCAACGAGAACTGTGACTTGAAGATCTGCGACTTCGGTTTAGCACGTATCCAAGACCCACAGATGACGGGTTACGTGTCCACCAGGTACTACCGTGCACCAGAAATCATGTTGACCTGGCAAAAATACGACACCGAGGTAGACTTGTGGTCAGTCGGATGTATCTTGGCCGAAATGATCGAGGGCAAGCCGCTTTTCCCCGGCAGAGACCACGTTCACCAGTTCTCCATCATCACCGAGCTCTTGGGCTCTCCTCCTTCTGACGTTATCGACACAATCTGCTCGGAAAACACCTTGCGTTTCGTGCAGCTGTTGCCGCAAAGAGACCCTATCCCTTTCAGCGAGAGGTTTGCACTGTGCACGCACGTGGAACCCGAGGCGATCGATTTGCTCTCCAAGATGCTCGTTTTCGACCCAAAGAAGCGGATTTCGGCGGCCGAGGCATTGCAGCACCCATACATGGAACCATACCACGACCCCACCGACGAGCCTGCATGTGAGACCAAGTTCGATTGGAGTTTCAACGATGCCGACTTGCCAGTGGATACTTGGAGAGTGATGATGTACAGTGAGATCTTGGATTTCCATCAAATGAACGGCGCAGACCCTAGCCTGGTGGTTCCCACACAGGGCGCCCAGCAACCCACTGGCGAGGTGAGCGAGGCACAACAAGTTTAAAGTGAGTGAAGAAGAAGTCTACATCTGAATAAAAGCCCGCAGTATCAATATACCGACAGCAGGGCTGGTGGTGGCATAATGTGACAGGATTTGAAAATAGTTGCAATTCGAGGCCCTGCAGTCGAAAAGAGCCACGCACAGATTAATAGAATGTACAATTGGGGCAAGAAACAGTTTGTTTTGTTTTGGGGATCAATAGCAGGATTCTCGGCCTACAATCAAGCCCTGGATTGATTTTAGCTTTTCAAAGAACTGCTCTTTGTTTTTCCTATGTAGAGTGCCGCGCGCTCATTATGAGCCTCGCGTTCAATTCTCCACGAAACCTACTCCACAAGAATTGATGCCCCAAATATCGCCCATAAACCATAGATTCGCAAAAAAAGTGAACGATTCTCTTGATATATCACTCGAATACCAACAGGCTCCTAATTTCGCCAATAAATTTGATTGCGTTTTGGAGTTTATCAATGTGAAGAAGAATGAAGATCAAAATGATCACAGTCGTGACGAAAATGACACAAATGTCGATACAAGAGAAAGCGCTTCGACCGAGAAAAAAGCTGGCTGGCTCAGCTCGCTATGGGGATCGGAAAAGTCGCGTTTGGTGGAGGAAAAAGCACCTGAAGTGCCGCTTCTATTGGGATACATCCAGATGTTAGGATACGTGCGGCTCAACCACCAGATCGGCGCCGATGCCGGCTCCGAAAGCTCACTGGCCGTGTTCTGGAAGAACTCGGAGTACGTGAGTAGCTACTGTAGCGCAGAGGCGGACGAAAAAGTGCAGCAGATCCTCGAAACGGAGCTTTTCAGGGACGGTCACGTGACCAATAAAAATGACACCGAAACCGCCGAAACTACGCTGAAACTGGCTAGGATCGAGGGTGTGCCAGACCTCCATGCAAAGCGGTTTGACGCCATGGCACACTACTTGCTTCATGATCTTGCACACCCGTTCAACACCATGGGGATGCCGAAAACCGCGGATTCATTGACGATCCAACAACAGGACGAGCTCTCGTCGAGTCTCTCGAGATTTGTTGTTCCCTTTTACGTCACGGCTCAGCACCTTGTATTTGCGAGCACGTCTGTGGCCCCTGGCGGCAAATTGAGCTATAAATTTCGTGTGGATGTGCCTCCTGAAACGCTCCCGCCTTCATACAACACAAAACTGACAGGATCTGTCGGCGACGCAGGGCTAGCTTCGATAGCGTATTCGTTTGTTGTTGGGATGCAGGAAAATGTCAATAACGAGATGAAACACAGGGCAGTTTATTTCCCGTTTCAGTTCAGGCCGGGCCATTTTGGCCTAGACCGCGGGTGGCTCCAACACGACTACTTGAAACAGCCATTGATGGATCAGAAGTGGTGCCCAGAAACCGTCAGCGACAGCAGAGATGATAGAAAAGTCAAAAACCCTTCAAATTTAATTGAAAACAATGAAAAATGGGCGAGCCTAGGGGATGGGGCCAAGAGCTCAGACGAAATAAGTGGTAATACGACGGAACACAATGAAGCCAGTGGGATCCTTGACATTCTGCCATTGAACTTACACGGTAGAAACGGCGCCGTTTTGGAATCTCACCCCGAAAATGGTGACCCGAGCGAAACTTCAACTGCAAATCCCCGCTCAAACGAAAATGAAGAGGATGCAAATGCGCTGGATAGCGTGGATGAGCTCCCAGAGCCAACACCAATTTCTGCAACAAACCCAAGCGATGGTTCAGGAGCGAAGTCTCATGAGAATGAAAGTATTGTCATAAGCGCCAAAATCAGCAATTCACAAAACAATGAGATTGTCACGCAAAATGCCAAAAGTAAAGCGAAATTTGTCTCTGAATTGGACTCACTCATTGAAGGCAGCCTCGACTCACTAGCAGCCAAGGAACGACGCAAGAGCTCGGTATCTTACGCGAACCCGGCCGACCGCAACTTGATCTCGCAAATGCCCGAAAAGCCCCGTGTCTCGTACCAAATCAAAGTCAACAACCAGTCACTTTGCGTGTTGACAATGTCCAACAGCACGTACCATGTGGGCGACGACGTGCACTTTAGCATCAAGCTACATCCAGAATTCCGCACGCCATCGCGTGTTGTTGGCTTCACCTCACACATTGAAGCACACGAGATATTCCATATTGCAAATGAGCGGAAAATCGTCAATATCTATAAAGTCACGCCCACGATCAAGGCCAACACTTATGCAGACGCAGTGATGTTCCCATTTTCGAGCGACCCAAACCCCAAAACAGGCGCCTTTCTCAATTTACCGAGGTTTCTCACCCAGCAGTTCCAGCTGTCTGCCTTTATGGATCTACGCTACTTCATGGTGTTCCGATTCGTGCTCAACCAGTTCCCCGAAATGGAATCCTATCGTATCGACGAGGATCCAAAGGCGTTTGCAGAGTACTTACTGGCATACAAGGTAGAGAGCGAAGCCAACGAGTTCCGCTTTTCAATCCCGTTGACGGTTTTGCCATGCGTCTAACTTTGTATGCCACATTGGTGAATAATTGGCTACAGCAGGCGATAGCAATTACGGTTTGAGTGATATGTGATTTATTTTGAGGCAAAGTCAAGCATGGATTTACCACACACTTTTTTCCTTTCGTCTTTCTCTTCTTTTTTTTTCCCATTCGATTCTATCAGATACGATGAATGATGGCCTCACCTATCTAAGCCACAACGCTGGCGCAGCCTATTTTCGATGATCATTACGCACTGAGAAAGCGAGAAATCTTCGTGCTCAAGCGCCTTGCTGAATACTAGCGATCAGATGATTGAAGCGCAATAAACATGGTTATGGCAGATTCAAACTGCATTTCTGTTTATCAGATTTGCTCTGTGCTCCTTTTTCTCATAAAGTTAAAGTGGCCCCCTAGACCTGATCCGATTGCGTGAACTCCGTGTTCTGTGCAGTCCGCACCAAGTTTCCCACAGCAAGGGACGCTCAATGTCGTCATGCACATGACGATTGTCAGACTGCTGCGGTGCTTTGCTGTGTGCCACATAATATTTAAGCAAGGGGTAGGAAGCTTCACTCCAAACAGATTTTTTTGGAACCTATCTTATCGGAATATTCATCACAGAACGCAAATTGAATATTCAAAATATCAATTGCTTGCCCCAAATTTCAAGACACTCAAATCCACAAATACATTGCACTCGATAATGTCTGCTGTCACTGTTTCTAACGTTTCCCCAGCCGTCGACTTATACAAGCTCCAGGAATTTTTCAGTTTCTGTGGCAATGTTCGGTCCATTGATGAGCTCGATACTGACGCGAAGGGCCACAAATCTTACCAGGTGAATTTCACCCTGGCCAAGGCAGTCGAGACCGCTCTTCTTTTAAACGAAGCAGAGTTGGAAAATGTGTCTGTCAGGGTGACCAAGTCGACGCTTCCCACATACCAAGAGGCAGCCAAGAGCGGGGAAGAGACTGCTCATGACGAAAAGCTGTTCAAGAGAGACGACGCAATCATCACTGGCGATGATTCGTACGATGATATTTCTCAGGAGGAGAAACCAAAACTGGCCATTTTGGCCCAGCTTTTGGCGTCAGGATACAAGGTTTCAGACAGCTTGATTGATAAGGCCATCACAATCGATAAGGAACAGGGCATCAGCGCCAAATTCAAGTCTTTCTTAACCGGTTTGGATAACAAGTATTTGCATACGCAAGACCCGGAGTCTGCTGCGGCCAAGAATTTGAACAAGGCTCAAAGTCTGTTGAGCTCGCTCACAAACCTGGTGCAGAAAAGCTCATACCTGCAGAAATTGCAGCACTATTTCGAAAAAGCTTCTTCCTCCCCATACGGCGCCAAGGTGCACGACTTCTACAAGCAGGTCTCGAGTGAAGTCGCCGACGTTCACAAGGAGGCAACACGCTTGCTTGAAATCAAGAAGGCCAATGCCTTGGGTAATACCACTGAAACGGAAATTGCTCCTGGGACCAATGCCTTGGGTAACACCATTGAGACTTCTGAGAAGACCGCATGAATGTGTATTCGGCAAATAGGATTTTATAAATAAACAAATGTTAATAGACAAGGCCTCATGAACTTTTTTAGCCGTCTCGCATCTATATTCTGATGGGCTTTTCTAGCAAGTGTCCCATCCTCTCGATTTTTGTACTCAAATAGCCTTCGATCTCCTTCGACTTGATACCGTTGTGCGAGTTCCAGGCCAAGGGCACCATGGGTATTCTCTCCACAACCTCAACATCCCGGTTTTTGCCCTCCACCGCGATGATCTTATCTGGGTTATTGGTCAAGAGCTTGACCTTGACTAAGTTAAGGTCTACTAGAATGGCAGTCGCCAACGAGAACGAGCGCCCATCAGCTGGATGCCTCAACATTAAATTGGCTTGAACCGTATCTGCACCCAAGTCCTGCAAGTTGTACGCCTTGAGCTTCTCGCCGAGGCCGATTCCACGGCCTTCCTGGCGCAAGTACACTATACAGCCATGCCCGTTCTCACCCATCAAACGCCCAGCCTCGTTAAACTGCTCGCCACAGTCGCAACGCGCAGACCACGCTGTCTCGCCTGTGTAGCATTCTGAGTGTATACGCGCCAAGACATCGTCGGTAAAAGTGTTCAGGTCCAGCGTAATCAACTCGCCTTTCTCATCGAACTGAAGATGTTTTCCCGCCTTTTCATCGAAGTCCGCGTTTGTGCGGCCAGGGAAAAGCTTGCCCACGTATGCTCCACGGGTCATTCTATCTTGCTGTGTATCTCCCCCGCGCTGTTTGAAGAGCGATTTTGAGCGTATATCTTCCCCGAAAACGATAGCCAAGTGCTCCTTCTTGTCGATATCGTTTTCATATAGATGTAGGAATATCTCAGGGCCCTGAACTGTGGGTATCCTTGCTCTAGCAATGCACCTAACATAAGGAAGCTTATCGTGAATTGGAAGCTTGTTTCTCTCCTCCTGAGAGATCTGAGGCGGCTTCTGCGGTGTTCGCGGAATCGAGGGTGTGAGCGCCGGTGATACGAGCGGCATGTTGGTGAACCCTTGCGGGTTCATCGGCGTTGGTTGTATAGGTGACAGCATCCTGAATAAGTTCGATTAGGTCCGTGAGACTTCAACGGCAAATGGTGGTGCTGGGTATAAGTATCTAATATGTATGATAGTCTTGTGAAGAATCTGTAGCCTGTGAATTCTGCGATTCAAAGAGTCTTGTTTTCAACTTTCGAAACTTTGCGGCGTCAAATGTCTCGTGATGTATGTTCGTGAATGCGAGATCTCGAGGTTTTTCTTTTCTTCTTTCCCGGCGTGCGGCATGTGCTTTATGGGGTTGCACGGATTCCTTTACGGGCGCGAGCGGGCGGCCGGACTGACAAATTCCTGAGTAATGATGACAAAGGGTGCGACATATGAGCGGCTAGATAATCAACTAAAGTTGGATAGCTTCCCAAAATATGGTCACCGCAAACGTAAAACGAGAATAATATCAGATAAATATTGAGCCTGTTTTATTGTTTTCTTGACCAGCCTTTTTTCAGAAGTTTTAAGCATGCATAGGGGTTGCCATTGTTTCCACAGTGATTCTTTGGGGAGGTTGAAACACTGACAAATTCGCAGCACATGCGCTCATGCTTTTTATTCCCGGTCACGTGAGTTTATATGTACATTTGGTGGTATGACAAATCTAGTTCGAACACTTAGTGGATAGATATTACCGCTGTGGCCGTTTTCAGTGAATCACGTCTGTAAAGGACACCAAAAAGTCTCATTTGAGCAAAGTTATTGAGGTTAAACTGGGCATTCTACAACAAAGAAGAGTGCATACTTTCGACCTGTTGAGTGTTGGTTTCTTTCCTTTTTGTTGCTTCTCGCTTGATGAATCTGATTAGATTTCATCGCTATTTCCCCAGGCCTGTTTCATATGATTCATCTATGATAAAAGGCCGCTCTGAAACTCAACAGCAATATCAACCTGTGGGTGCATTGTGCCAATTGAACTCTTCTGATTGGACCGAAACCTGTTAAATTAGCGCTACTGAATAAAAGTTGTCTTGTCCCCTCTTGTCGTCGGAAGAGAAGATTTCTCTCATGTACCGAAGCACTCACACTTACAGAAATAACTCAAATTTAGATTTTTGAATTCAGTTCAGGGAGGAGCAAAAAAGGATAATGATATTCAACTGCACAACGACCTCCGCCAAACATCACCAAGCCTTCAAGTGGAAACAGGTTCGAACTCTCATTTGCGGGTGAATTGAAAATCCGACTGCAGAAGCAATCTCTTTCACATAGAGATATTTTGCATATGCTATTTTCAAAATACATAGTTGAACCAAAACGGCTATATCGAGATTGAGAGAGGGGAGCAGGTAAGGTGAAATTAAGTGGGTCTCCTTGTTCGACGTACGTTAAGAAAATTATAATTTTTGTTGAAAGCCAATTCTCAATTTGTCACACTTCAAGCTGAAACACGTGCTGCAAAAGCACACAATATGCGGGTAAGTATTAAAAGTCGAAAAATGTGTGGCTGCGAGAAATGGTTCAGCTGCTCACTACTTTCTTTTTTTCGTGCTGCAAAACAGATGTCGCGTGAAGAATCTACCCAAAGCAATGTCGCAAAAAACGCGACATCGAGGAATAAAATATCGCAGCCAATCACCGCACCATGTTTTCGCGTTACGGCTGAGGAAGCAGTTTTGGCATCCGCACTGTAGCGCTGTGATCAGAATCTTCATCCCTAATAGCTAACCGCCGAAGCACGCCAGCTCATTCACAACTTTTCAATCCACATTCATATATATTACCCCACACGATGCTTCAGTCTTTTGCCAGAAATAGCGTGCGTGGATTTGCATTCCTGGCCAGAATCGCCAAGCCAGCGGTTGCCGCCAACGGGCCTGTCACGGAATACTTAACAACCGGTGGCTCGACACAAGCTGTGTGGCCAAAGGGGTTCAGACAGCCCCGCCCACAAACGTGGGAGGAGAGCAGCGAGTCTGCTTTACTGAAGGCCACGAAATTCTTCTTTTTGAACGAAATCGCTCGTGGTATGTACATCTGTATGGAGATGTTTTTCCGCAGTCCTTACACCATCTACTACCCCTTTGAAAAGGGTCCCATCTCGCCTCGTTTCAGAGGCGAACACGCCTTGAGAAGGTACCCGAGCGGAGAAGAAAGATGCATTGCGTGTAAGTTGTGTGAGGCCATTTGCCCCGCACAGGCAATCACGATCGAGGCCGAGGAGAGAATCGACGGGTCAAGAAGAACTTACAAATACGACATTGACATGACGAAGTGTATTTATTGCGGGTACTGCCAGGAGTCGTGCCCCGTGGACGCCATTGTGGAGTCTCCAAACGTCGAGTACAGTACAGAGACCAGAGAAGAGTTATTGTACAACAAGGAGAAATTGTTGGAGAACGGTGACAAGTGGGAGCAAGAGTTGCAGTACTGTATTGACGCCGACGCTCCTTACAGATAATCACTACACATCCTCACAACTCTCATTCATTTGCATCCGGACTTTTCGTCTACTGTATATCAAAACAATATATCAACTTTCGACTCGCCGGTATGCACAATATGCAAATCTGCTCAGGGCATGTCGATGTCTAGATTGAGTGCTCCGTGGTGAACATGACTTTCAAGTATATTGGCGGCAAATGGGCTTGCTTGTGCTTTTGTTGGTCAGGTAAGAACACATTCTCTTACATAATTCTAAGTCCAAGCGGGTGGTATACGACAAAGTAACAGCATCGGAAAAGAAATGATTGCTTTTAAATTGCACTCCATTCCAGTTAATGCACCCTGTAGAGTTCACACCACCTTGATTGGTTTTTGTTTTATCACGTGATAGCGCCATGCTCATATTGAATGCAATGAGTCATGTTTTACAAAATTTGTAGCATTGTCAATAGAAAGCCCCGAAATTTACAGATTCTCAGTTGAGAGTTCAGAAAAAGTTTTTTCTGATCATTGCAGTGGGATTTACTACTTTCAATTAAACCATGAAGATTTCCACACCCGTACACCACATCCACTATCTTATCGCAGGACTCACCACAGAATGCCATCATGATAAAGTATACATTGATTGATCAATTTGGACTGAAATGGACTACGTGAAAAAAGCGATATGGGGACCAGACCCTAAGGAACAGGTACGTTCAGAAAACACCGATCTAGCCCCAAGTTCGAGGCGCTTTCGGACATATACCTCCGAATACTAACCATGCAGATGAGAAAAGTCAATCTGCTTCTCCGGAAAAACAAAAGAGAGCTTGACCGCTCGCTCGGGCAGCTCCAGCCGCTCAAGAAGAAAACGGAGGCACTCATTAAAAAATCGGCCAAGGCGGGGGACGCGAAATCGGCAAAGCTTTATGCCCGTGAGTTGATACATGTGAACAATCAGTATAAGAAGCTTCATCTTCTGAAAACACGTCTTGAGTCGATCACAATGGCCGTGAATGAGCAGTGGCAGATGCAGAAATTGACTCAGTCCATGCAGGCGCTGACTGGTATCATGAAGGATGTCAACTCATTAATTCATATCGGTGCCATCACAAGCACGATGCAGGAGTTGTCGAAGGAATTGATGAAGGCAGGCATCATCAACGAGATGATGGACGATATGGTGGACTTGGAAATGGACGAAGAATTGGAGGACGAGCTGCAGGAAGAGGTGAATCGTATTATCCAGAGCTTGACCGAGGATAAATTCTCGAAAATCGACTCGGAGGTGCCGTCAGCACGCTTACAGGAGCCAGAACCGGAGCCCGCCGAGATATCTGCGCCTATCGAGGAAGACGAGTATGAAGACGAACAGTTGATCAGCCAGATGCAGCAGCGGCTCCGGGCGCTACAGGAGTCATGAGGCGCGCCACTTTCATTATTGTAGTTTGTGGGAAAGAATTGCCTAGACTAGTGAGGTACTTAGTGGAGACTAGAATGGAAACAACGACAGAAGAAGGCCGATGGCAAGCGTAACGAGGCTCCGCGTGAGCAAGGACCCTTTCGAGGAAACGTGATCGCCTGGGAAATACCGAGGCGGGTCATGGATTGTCGGCAACGTGGCGTTACTAACCGTCACCGAGACCAGCTTGCGCTTGCCCCATTGCTGCGGCGAGCTTTTGAAGTCGTTGAGCATGTGTGGACATATGGTGTTCACCAAGATTTCTGAGTCTATGAGCACGTATCCCGGCTTCTGTCGGCTTTTCTTCTTCCGGTGGTGGCCACTTGTGGATGCGGCTGACTTCGTGTGCTTTGTGCTGCGCGTTTTGAAGTACGCTCGCCCAGAATCATCATAGAAGACAGGGCCGCGACGCCTTTCCGGCTGCCTGCGTGAGTTTTCGGTTTCATCACCGTTATCAGAATTGATCTCGTCAGGATCCGGGGTGTGCTTGTCCGGCGCAGATTCTGGTGCATGTGGGTCATCGGAGGGCTCATCGTATTCTCGAGATGGCTCGTCATGATCGAAACCTGGGTCGTGCTCGTATTCTGGTGGGTCATCTTCGTTGTCGCCCATTTCATGCTCTTCCTCGATTGGACTATGTAAAGACTCATCCTGATCGTCGTCTTTAGTATCATCTATAGTGTCGCTGTGCTCATCGTTATGCTCATCAGCATCGTCGTGAATATCACCCGCATCACCTAGTCCCGTATCTGAATCGAAGTTCTTCTCACTCGGTGTCTCATTTTGCTCGTTCGGGTCATATGAGCTAAGCCGAACAAAAAAAGGATAATCCTCTGGCTTCTCCTTGTGCTTGTTCTCCGCCAGATCCGGGCTCTCGCCCCATGTATCGTCAAAACTCCACTCGCTGTCGCTATCGGAGTCCGATCCACTGCTGCTGCCATCTCCATCAGACGACTCACTACCATATTCACCCGAGCCTTGATCGATTTGAATTTCTTTATTTGGCTCAAGAGGAATAGGCGTATTTGCATCTTCACCCGCAGGAGCTCCCGATAACTTTGATTTTCCATCGATATTTGGAGCAGGCTGTGGAACTACTGCATTTTCCTTCATGTCACCATTGGCAGGGGCTTGCGGCATGACTGGCAGTGTTGCCGGTGCTTTCATGCGGGGCCACATCTCCGACTTCCTTAGGTCTTTAGCGTACTTTGAAGAGGAGCTTCGAATACTCTGCCACAGATTAAATGCGCTCTTTTCAAGCCGCTTTGGGAAAAACAAAAGCATTTTTTTGATACTTTTGGCCGTATTGAATGGCCGCCACTTGAGACTAAGCGTAAACTCCGTATCGAACGTGACCTTCTTCTTCTTGTCAACTTCCACACTCACTCCACCTTCAGAAAGTAGCTTTTTGCCCAGATCTCCCTCGTTACCACCAGGCATCATCATGTCTTGCATTCCGCTTTTCTCATTTGGATAACCTCCGCCGTTCCCGGTATAATCATATTGAGGCATTGCGTTTTTCCCGTTTTGGTAACCCCCGCCACCTCCTCCACCATCGTACATAGGCATTTCACTCTTGACATTTTGGTAGCCGCCGCCGCCGCCACCCTCTCCATAACTGCCGCCGCTTCCATAACCACCTCCACCTCCGTCTCCATAGCCGCCTCCACCTCCACCTCCGTAGCCGTTACCATACTGAGGAATCCCCCCTGGCATAGATGGTTTCATAGGCTTCGGGGCCATTACCTGTTTTGGGGCCGGCTGAGGTGCGTATACAGGCTGAGGAATATACACGGGCTGCGGGATATATACTGGCTGCGTGACCACTTTAGGCGCCTGGACGTATGTGGGCTCTTGCGCGTACCCAGGTGCCTTCACATACTCAGGTGCTTTCACGTATTCAGGTGCCTTGAAGTATTCAGGCGCCTTGACGTATTTTGGTTCTTGGATATACCTTGGCTCCTGTGCGTACTCCGGGGCTTTTACGTATCGCGGGGCTTCCACGTACTTGGGCTCTTCGACAGGTGCTTTCACATACTTGGGTTCTTCCACATAGACCGGTTTCGGAACGTAGTTCGGCTGCTGTACAGATTGCGGCTGTTCGTCTGGCTGTTCCTCCTCGGATTCTTGACCATAATCTGGGCTCAGATCGCTTCCTGGTGCTGTCTCTCCGACAAAATGCACCAAGTTGTTGTAAAAAGTCAAGTCTCCAAACTTCGTTAGGCCCGAGGCCGGTAGGCTTTTTTCCGGGAATGCTTGGACCAGCAAAAAACAGCCCGATAGGACAAGTAGAAGGTATCTGCGCATTGTTATTTTTGCAGATGGTGTGAAAAGCAGTAATAACTTATGATAGGGGTGTTTCAGTGTCAACACGAAATTTGCAGGTTTGTGTATGACTTGAAATTATGAAACCAAAAAGCTCAATTTCACAAACCTAACAGAAATCCTCTTGATTCACCGTCTTTGAATTTGTGTATTTGGCGTGAAACTGGCAAGAAACTTGACAAAATGAAAAGTAACTTTGTGGCTGAGGACCGCGAAAGAATGGCTGCGAATCACTGGGCGCAGATGGCTGTGTCTGATGGCATAGGCACCGAAAGAGATTGACCAACATTTTTCCTTTTTTCCCGAGTCAAAAACAAAAATCAAGGTATTTTCAAACGCTGTATTTGATAAAAGGCAACATTTTGTTTCAACGAGGTCGAAAAGCATACGTTTATAGACCATTGCTTTAATGCTGATATTGTCGAGCGAGCACATGGCTCGCAGTTGATGCCGGAATCTTTGAGACTAATTGATACCCAGGCATTCGAGCAAAACGGTTCATTTTTTGGATGTCATCTGGGTGTGATAGTATCTAAATCTCTTAAAATGGGACATGGTCAAATAAGGGGCCTGAGTAATTCCTTAAAAGTTTGTTTGATGATTGTTTCTCGCGAAAGTTGTCCGATGGTGGCTTAGTCACCAAAATTGCGCTCTTCATGATGATGTTGCCTCGTGGGTGCTAGCCCTGTCTCTGTCAAATAGATGAAGTCGATGTAAACAAGAGTCGCTGCTTCACGTAGAATTTTCCCATTAGCAGAACACTGTTTTCGGAAGTAAGGACAGAAAAACGAACCAACGAAAGCGACAATCAAAGCTGTAGTTTTTCTAGGCTGAAATCCCTCGCACTCAGCTTAAAAAATTCTCCTATAATTTGGAGCAAATCTCCAATCTTCGAACAGAGTTCATCAATTCTGAGCCCTAGAATGCATTCGTCTTGAGTCCATCATACCATCCACGTACTTG
>JAKTVE010002326.1:0-12292 GCA_030557065.1 Metschnikowia rubicola | reverse complement strand
CTCAATTGCCATGCACGCCTCACATCTCAAACGAGATGAGCAGCGTGAGTTGGTCGGGGGATCCCTTTGAAACCCCGATCGGGAAAAGCGCCCATCCACACTTGGGCGCAAAATGTATCTCCATGCATCATGCACGTTGCATGGACAGGCATATAAGAAAATTTTGGCTTCTGTGCACGAAATCGAATTTGATCGACGGTCACACAGTCAGCCAAAAGATAAAAAAAGCCACGAAACAGGGGCTTCCAAAACGCTAGAGCAATTATTGGCGGAATTTGAGCCAAGACTTGCTGCTTCGAAAAGCACTTTGAAACAGTGCGGTTTTAGTCACATCAGAGGTGAACCTTGGAGCCAAGTCTCGAAGGCAGGTCTTGCCCACAGGTAGGAATTCGTTTTTACTAAAGTCAACATCACCACTTTTCTAAAACGCAATCAAATCATATCTAGCCTAACTTTCTTTTGACGGCTGTGCTTTTCAAGTTTTCCCAAAAAAAAAAAAAATCAGTGAGAAGTAGGAGGGTCACCCGAAGCACCTGACGCATATGCAGCTGCAAAAAACGTTTCTTTTTGCAACACTTGAAAAAAGGAGATTTGGGCCAACACTCAAAATTATCGCAAAAAGGTTGAAAACTGAAAAATAATTTGCTAACGGTCGGATCCCATAAACAACTAAGCCCCAAAGAATCAAGTGAAACCATAGCAAAAGCAGGAAAACTCGTCCCTTTCAGCTTTGAAGCCTCCAGAGTCGGGTTTGAGAGAAAGTTGTCCAGTTCAAAAGTTTGAGGAGATCCTTTAAGGTGCTCACATGTTTCCCACAGCTGCTTCCTTGATTTCCAAAGTCGAGCGAAAATCAGTTTCAAGGATCGACTTGAAAATTAGACAAGGGAACCAGAATCAACTCGGGACATAAAGTCAGAGCACAAATGAAATGTTGTACTTCATGAAGTGACCATAATCAAGGCAAGAAAGATACCATGTTACGCATATTAGTGGCTCGCCATGAAATCCATACTTTCTTCGATGACTAAGCTTCACTTGAGAAAAAGCCATGCATCTCTCGAGTTACCAAAAGGGCGCGAGAAAGAAAGCAAGAAGGAAATCTTCCTTGAGATAAATCACATTATGAGATGCATTCACCAAAAACTATATTATTCTCGACAATGAGGTATCAAAAACGAAGTTAATTTTCTCGACCAAATCTGCATTCACAAATATCCGTAAAAGAAAACAATTTGCATCGAGAAAATGAATGCATATGCAGCGTATCACTTAAATTTATGACTAGATTCGACCACACCACAGTCACACCATACCTCATTTTTTGGTTCCAAAACATTGTCACATCACTGGGTGCTCTCATCTGAGTATTCAGTAGACCCCAACGATCGCAATAAGGAAACAACCAGACAAAAGAATTCATTTCAAGGCCCTAGATAAGGCACTCTTTGACGTTGGCGGTCGCCCATTTTTTGCCCATGCTTCAAAGATGAGCTTTTTCTCGACAGGCCCGAGTAAAGAACCAATTTGTATACATGTTCCACTATAAGACCACTCATATAATCCCGCACTCCCATTTAGTGATATCTTGACTTTCTGAGTATCACAGGCATTGAATATGCTTGCAATAGGATTTTTTTTTTTAAAGAAACAAATCGTATTAACAGGAAACCGCGGTTAAACCGTTAAAACTCTATATATTTATAGACGAAAAATCTGCATACGTCTGGTGCCATATGAGGTTTCTTGATTCGAAATCCTGAGTTGTTGTCCTGTCGAAAGAGAATCATTTAGTTCTGCCAGATAAGGCTTCTGATGGCGCCACTGGTATACGCTATAAGAAAACTTGGGAGCACAAAACGATAACCAAATATCACGGAGAGCTAAAAGTGCCCAAATGCAAAAATAGGAGTTGAAAAGATATTGAAACAAAAATTTAACACAATAGTATAGATTTACAAACATATCATGCACTGTTCTCCGATATAGTGTAACGGTTAGCACGGTTCGCTTTCACCGAGCAAACCCGGGTTCGACTCCCGGTATCGGAGTTCTTTTTGATTTTTGATGCGTGAATGACTTGACCCTAGATAATCATGATAATTGCTTTTTTTTTTTTTTTCCAGTTTTTAACCCGTTCTCATAGAAAGAAACCAAGAGCCAATCTTACGGGGCAATTTTCCAGAGAACAATGCGGTAAAATGTCGTGGACACCCGATTTCTCCCGAACTGTTTTCCCGCGCGACGCGACTCTTGCAAATACGCGTTTCACCCAGATAGGAAATACGGGCTCCTAGATAGGTTCAGAGTCAATTCTTTTGCCTACAAAAGAGAATGTAACTACCCAAAATCACGAAACTTTCTTGATTGGTTTCGACAGAAAGTTCTTCATACTTTTGTTTGTTGAATATATTAGGGGCTTTCAGAGTATGTAGATAAATAAGGGGCACGGAGGGCATAGAAGAGGGCATAGAATTGAAGCGAACGACTCGATTTTTTTCATTTTTTTTTGTGGCGTTAGCGTAGCCATAGCGAAAGTAACCAAGCATATCATACCTTTTGAAGAATAATAAATCGGCAGTTGGAGGGTAAAATGGCGAGATCTTTGCCTCAGACAAGTGTCACATTGTCTGCACCACCAGGGTCAACAAAGAAAAGACCAACAATTTGCACTAAAGCGACTTTCTCTTCGGGTTTCTGTCGCTCAGCTTATACACTTTATTCTTCAAGAAATAATTGTTTGTCTTGAACTTCTCGGGGAGAAACTCGTCGTCAGTTTCTGACACTTCCAATTCCGCCTGCAATTCTGTGGTGGGCCGGGCCACGTGCTCAAATCCGTTTTTGGACAGAGAAACACGTGATGTCTGTTTTCTGTGCTTTGATAAAGCAGCAGCCTCAGCATAAGAAAGTCTTTTGTAGTCCACGTCAACGAAATCGGCATACGTGTTTTCCATGGAAACTTTATAAAGATGATTATCGTCGCCACCGGCCATAGTGAATGACTTGGGTACCTCGCTTGGTGAAAGCGGTTGGGTCCCCTTTCTAAACCATGGAAGCGGAATCTTAAACATGGTGTTTTTTTTTGGATTTTTGAGCCTTTTAGGTATGGGCAGAAATCTCAGAAGTCTATGATAGACAACGTAAACAACAAGGTGTGGGTGTGGGTGTATTCGACGACTCGTTCTGTGTAGATAAGCGAGAGATAAGTGGCGAAACGGCACGCAGGCACGACACAGGCGATTTATCAGTAAGAAATTGACGAAAGAGAGATATTTGTATGAAGATTGCGTTTGAGCGGAAACTCGAACTCAAAAGAAACGTGGGCTCACTAAAGAAAACGTGGGTGGGTCTTATTTATAGCAAAAGTTTGTTTGGCCACATGCGCAATACAGTCACCCACTATGGTGCAAATAGACCCGGCAGCAGCGTGCGCGCGTTGCGGGCCTGCCGATAAGCGAGGCCCACCATTGTTGTTTTCGGATAACTACCCATGTTGCCGATAGTGGTTATGACACCGACAATGTTTACAATTAAAGACTTTGCTGTAGTCACAACGAATAGGGATACGAGTAGAATGTAGCACAATGTAATATCATCATTATATGAATGTAAGGGCAAGGCTGTTGGTTGAGTGGATGCATGCCCGATTCCGCGTCACGTGACTGCGGCGGGGGCGATAAGCTACTTTGGGTGGCTGACTTGTCTCAGAAGTCCCACCAGGCGTGACCGCGGCTCCACCACAACAAGGGCGCGGGGGTCAGCAGCAACAAGAGCGCGGCACGTGATTCAAATTGGCTTGTTTACTTATCAAATCCTGAGCGGAGCAATTACGAATTGCTAAGAATTTGCTTGGTTCGTACCTAGTCATTCGCGCAAATGAGCCAAAGGAACTTTTGGGCCTCATCATCCAGATTAAGCTGGGATGGTGATATAACCTTACTCGTACTGCACGAACTCCATTGATGGAAATGTGCTGATTGTATGATGCATCTTAATTATCTTTAAATGATCACGTACTATTCTTTCATATCTCCTGATAACGGTGCGAGGAATCCAGACCTTAATGTAGAAATCTGCTGCCCGAACAGAACAAACAAAAGATAAAAAGAAAAAAACAAACCCCGGGTATTGCACGTGACCATGCACGTGACCATTTCCTCTCAACTAATCCACGTCAATGGACCCGAAAGGTCCAAAATATAAAATTTGTAAACAAAATTGCGTCTTCCGTTACTCTAGACTTGTTCCTTGTGCCATTATCTGAGAAAGAGCCATGTCGCCTAGCCGCGATAGCTTGGATATATATTTATCTAGACTTCGCACCAATTGCTGGCTCCACGGGACGTGTATTCTACATGTAGCTTTGGATAGATGAACGTCAAAATGGCGAAAAATAGACAATATAGCATAAAAAAAGCCGAAATCAAAATAAACCCGATGCGGAACCCATCTTTGACCAGAAAAAATTCCAACAAACTCTATATCCCACATTTTCGCCCAGCCTGTCTACGCTCCTCAGTGACTTCTGCGCGGCACGACCCATGGCCATGCTAAACGTACGATAGCGGACAGAGCTATTTGCGTAGCTAAGCACAACACCATGGATGGTTGGGGAGAAGTACGTTTTGAAACAGAAATTCGAGAATTGATTATTGCAGCATTTATCAGACGCTTTGATGATGGCCAGTCAGAAATATTATAATTTGCATGCGGCATCTAAACTTGGCCATAAACAACAGTTCCTGAGCACGTCTCGCGAGTTGATATGGGTTTGACAAAGGCCCCGTTCAACCACACCACCACGCCATAAATTGCCCAAAATGACAATTTAAGATAATGAAAAAATGCTCTTTTTTCACATTTGTCAATTTTCGTTACTAACCCTTAGGTGTCACGCATCCCTGCAACCGCCCGAAATGGCGCGGCCTCAACAGGCCCTGACGCGCCACAAATCACGGCGCTACAGTTTGATAACACCCTGAACTTGCTCTGGTGCGGAGACGCGCTGGGATTCACTGCATCGTTCACGCCGCCGCTCGATTCGCCCGCTTTTGGGCCGGCCACGGTCGTTCCTTTATACAGGTACACGAAGTTCCGCCTGCTGGGCCGATCCGGGCCCGTGGTGCAGCTCATGAACCATCAGCGAGGCATTTTATCACTCCAGCGGAACGCTGTGGGGTTCAGCCAGCGCCGTGGTATGTCAAATGTGGCGGTAGCCGCCGACATGTTACCACTTTCGGATTCCCCTGCGTTCGAGAAGCTTTCCTGCATGACATTAGCGTACTCGACCTCAAATGATCTCATTGTGGGCGGCGCCCGCTCGCTCTTTAAGCTCGACTTGGGTAAACCAACGCTGCTCCAGCAGTTTAACCATGTTGGAGACATCCTGCACATAAATTACCTGCTGAAACTACTTACTCTTGGTCGAAGTAATGGCTCACTCGAGATCTTTGACCCTGCCGCTAATAAGATAGTCAAGACGTTCGCGGGCCACAATGGTTTGTTATCGGATTTGGACGTGAAGGGCAACTTTGTCGCCACATGCGGCTACTCGGCCAGAATGCACCGTTATGGCTCTGCCTCAAACAACTTGGAGTACATGGTGGACCCGCTTGTGAACATATACGACTTGCGTACTATGCGAGCGCTTTCGCCGATCCCGTTTTCCGCTGGCGCCAGTTTCGTCCGGTTCCACCCAAAATTGCCCAATATTGTCGTCATTGCATCTTCCACGGGGCAGATCCAGTTTGTTGACATTTATGACCAGCTGGTGGTGCACCTCTACCAGGCGGACCTCACAAGTTCCGGCCCAAGCCATGGCCTGATCGCCGCGGCCACAAGCCTGTACCTAGCAAATCTCAACGTGAGTGAAAACGGCGAGTTTCTTTGCTTTAGTGATGGCTGTAAAAACTTGCATTTATGGTCGCTCGGCTCCGCGGCCAGCAAGAACTTCCTCAACTTCCCAACGACGCTCGACCAGCCGGACATCACTTCTAACACTGTCTCCTCGAGAAACCGTGTGGGGCTCGACGAAAAAGTGCCCCTCAATTCGGTGGGAATGCCCTATTACAAAGAGTACTTGGCGTCGAATTTCCCTGCTGATTTGATATTCACTAAGGAGACCGCCAAACTTCCTCGGCATGTGACCGAAAGCTGCTTACAGAAAATGCCGCAGAAGCTGACCCCTCAGAGATACGTGTATGACAAGACCAAGTATGGATCTCGATACGTCGAGCCGCTGTACGTGGCGTTGAAGAAGAGCACACACGCGAAAACCGGGCCCAATCAGCTGAAGCTCACTACAATCCCAAAGTTCATTAGTGAGCGCAGCATGACGTCCTCACCTGCACCGGGCGATTCGCCATCGCTCCCTGCCTTTGCCACATTTCACGACTTTAGCGAAATTGATGCAGACGGCTCAACAAACAATCCAAGAAACAATGAAAGCACAGATGATGACTCCACTTTCCAGTATAAGCCGGATCCCACGACGCAAATACCCCCGTGCTATAACCGGCTTGATATTCATTATTCTCGATTTGGTGTCGACGATTTCGACTTCGACTACTACAATCGGTCCAATGGACAATTGGCGGGGCTTGAAAATCACTTAGACAACTCTTACACGAATTCACTCCTTCAAGTCTACCGCTACATCCCCATTTTCTACAATACGGTCACAAAAAGCCTTTTATCAGAGTACTTGCCCAATGACCAGAAGACAATTCACGACAGAAACAACCCGCAAGGAACTTCCGTGCTCAACGAGCTAGGTTACCTCTTTGACATGATGTACAAGGCAGGTGCCAGAAATGTCAACATATCGAACTTTTCTCTCATACTCAATGAAAGCAACATTGCCAAGAACCATGGGCTTCTCAACAAGGACGATGGCAAGTCACTCAATTCAAAGGACCTACAGCATCTAATTGTGACATTCAACAAGTTTTTGGTGGAGTCAATCGTGAACGATTTTGGCCATCAGTTTAGTGTCGATGTACAAGACCTAACGGCCATGCACTACGAATTACACTACGTCGCTCCTACTGGCGAGATACTTGACAAACAATACGGCAGTCAAGTCACATTAGATTTGTGTTCTCCGCCCCCTCAATTCCTTAACCGGGGCGGGTTTGGCAACCGCTACACATCGCTGTATTCAGCCAAGAAGAACAGCACCATCCTCCACTACTTAGACTACTCGCTCAACCAGCAGAGACTAATGCCCGCTTCTTCAAAAACACCTTACGAAGTTGAAGCCAGACAAATATTGTTAGAGCTTGGGCCAGTCTTTCTGGTCAACCTTCCCTTTTCTGACCAGGAATTTGAACATATCAGGGCATGCAAGAAGTGGCTCGTGCCTGAGTTTTATACGGTGGGTGGCACGACCCGAAAATTGGCTTTCAAGCCGGTCATCGCCCACGTGAACCAGCGCGCAAACAAGTACGAACTTCAAGGCTATGTCTGCGAAGTTAGCCATGGTCCGCTTACGTGCAAGGGCCAGCACAACCTTGTTTCATTTGTGAAGATCAAATCTGCTGCTCTGGGTAAGGACCAGTGGTTCTTATTCAATGACTTTTTGGTCATGCCCATACCGGAAGAGGAGGTGTTCAATATGTCGTACCTGTGGAAAAAGCCCGTTGTGGTTGTATACAGCAATACCGAGGATCCACGCAATCAGACATTCTCATACTTTGAAAGTCAGATCTTCCGCAGGCTATCGTCTCTTGATGATTCCATCTTATACAGGGATCACTTTGCGTACGGTATCAGACAAGGCTACAAAAAGGAATATGAGCTCTTGACGCGACAGGAAGCACCCGAGATTGGTTCATTAGTTGCAATCGACGCAGAGTTTGTGTCTCTAAGACCAGAAGTCGCGGAGGTAAGCTATACTGGTTCCAGAAATTTGGTGAGGCCAACTCTTCTTTCACTCGCTAGGATATCGGCATTGCGTGGAAACCCTGGCTCGAAGCATGGAGTTCCGTTTATCGATGACTATATCATGCATTGCAAGCCCATCTACGATAATTTGACTATGTTTTCTGGCATAGAGAAAGGAGACCTAGATCCGACGATGTCAAACAAAACGCTCGTAACACTACAAACGGCTTACAGGAGACTATGGCTACTTTTAAACTTGGGCTGCGTCTTTGTTGGCCACGGGCTCAAGAGTGATTTCCGATGCATTAATTTACAGGTACCCAAGGCTCAAATCCGAGATACAATCGAGTTCTTTTACCTCCCAGATTTCAGGAGAAAGCTCAGCTTGAAATTTTTAGCCTACAGCGTCTTAAAAGAGTCAGTGCAAACGAGAAATCACGATTCGATTGAGGACGCGCGCACAGCACTTCTCTTGTTTGAGAAGTATATGCAGCTCAAGGCTTCTGGAGACTTCGAGATTGCATTGCGCCGAATCTATAGTGAGGGCCAACAATTACGATTCAGAGTGCCGGAGTGAAGGGACGGGATCCCCGCACCGCCTCTGAGTAAAGTTCAAGCGAAAAAGCCAAAAAAATTGGTACCTGATTAGGCTGCAAATGAGAGTGAAGTCAACACCCGTGCATCTCGATTCGCTGGCCCGCCCCACAGTTTCTGGGCTGACGTGCTCACCTAAGCCTTAGCGGGAAGTGACATAAACCAGGCGTCTCAAGCGCTGGCAGAAATAGGCGTTCAACCATCAACTATAGGTGATCGATCTTCAGCAAAGTAAAAGGACAAGTTTATCAATCAGAGCATAGTCATTGCACATATAGAATTAGAAGAAAAAACCCTGCACACCATAGCTTTACAATTCAAAGAATACTATCTATCGCCACGTGCCACACAAAATGTCTCAAACGCCGCCGGATTCTGACAAGCAAATCACGAATGAAATGCTTGAACAGCTGAGGGAACCGACGCCGAAAAATGTCGCAGACTACCTATCCTATAAGGCACAGGAAACGACAGAAGACCACATTGCTAAGCGCCAGGAGGAGTCACGACGGAAGTCCGCGAGCGAGGAACAAGAGCGTGAAGAAGCAGCTCTGGGTTCAAAGACTGACTCGGGTGAGCAGAACGAGCCTTTTGTGGACCTGGTCCGATCAAATTTGGCCGAATCGGAACCTGTCTCAGAACTCCTGCCCGATACGGCACAAGGCGGGCGTAATTTAACCGCCAGCAGAAAGCCAAGCTCTCGAAAACCAGCTCATACGCGGCTGCAGTCACATACCAAGGTCCTGACGCGACTGCAACTGTCTGCTAGTGGACACAAGCCACATTTGAGCCGGCTGAAATCGACCGATGGGATCATACCGAAAACACGCCCTGCCGTGCGCCGTAACGGCCGCTCGAATACGAAATTGAGCTCATTGAGCTCGCTTCAGCCGCTCACAAAGACCCTGCTGAATAGCCTGGTAAATCGCGCACTTGGAGCTCTCCAGCCGCTCACGAAAACCATGCTGCGAGAATCCATGAAGCTGCACGGTCTCCGAAAGACCGTTCTGAATGGGTCTTCGAAGGGCGTGCACGTGTTGGGGAAGACGGACCTGAGCCAGTCGATCAAGTCGGTCAAATCTAATAGCTCTATCAAAAGCTTGAACTTGCGTAATAAGTCCAACACGTCACTCAAGGGTCTCTCGTCGAACACAGGAGTGACAGGACTAAAGACAAGCACAAAAAGGGGCAAAGCCATCTTGCTGTTGAACGAGGATGACACCTATAATGAATACGAGGACGTGAGTGAGGCATCCGAAAATGATGATGAAAGCAATGAGAGGTTTCAGACTCAGGCTCCACCTGAAGATAAGGAGACAGGCCGGGATCTACCACCGGCGACAGGTGACGAGATCGCGGCAAGTATGCGAAATTTGCCAGAGGAGCGTTTCGATTTGCCGCCGCTGGCGCCTCGAGAGCACTCTGATTCCAGGCAGAATTCTCCTCCTTTTGTGAACAATGACTCACGGACAAACAGCACACAGAGTGCACAGAGCAATCAGACATACAACAACGATGAGCCAAACACGAACCTTTATGGCGGCTCATTCCTTCTCTCGCAATCCACCGGCATGACCCGCAAAATCGAGCCATCCACGGAAATGTTGGGGTTCGTGCCCAGCAATAGCAACTCGATCGCTGGGAAGCTAGCGCTGGAACAGGCCAGCGGCATTGTTTTCAACCCGCAAGCCGAGGATGACTTACGCACGGAAGCGGAGCCAGCGGTCACGAAAACCACCGTCACTCAAGGATCATATCAGCCGAACCAGACAATCTTCAGCAACCTTCAGCGAAACGACTCCAAGTACTTATCGAATATCAAGCTGAAACGTCAGCTGGGTGTCGCGAGCGCTACTGCGGCAGATGCAGAGATGAAAAAGGACTTTGCAGGGTATCTCAACAGCCAGCTGGGCAATGGTCACAATATCGAAACACGTACGCAGCAGCGGCTCTGGCTCCAGCGAGAGAATTCGCTCTTGGACGTTTCTGCAAACATGGACATGAACCGTGTGGGCAATTTCTCAAACATGTCTTTGAACAAACTCATGTTCGCTCATAACTACAACAACAGTGGGTCAACAGCACGAGAAACACCCGGGTCCGTGCCGAATTGGGGTCAAAATCCAGAAGCGGGGTCTGCTGGCCGAGAGGCGCATACCCCTGCACTCAGCGAAAGCCCCGTCAGTGCTGCCAATATATTGCATTTCATCCAGAATGGCCAGCAAAACTCGATTCAGTCTCGAACTGAGTTCGAGCGGCTCAACAGGGAGTACGTGAACGTGCGTCGGCACCTTAATCCTGTGGCTGAGAGTCTAAATCGGGTGGAGAAGCTTGGTTACGGCAAGAAGGACTTGGAGATACAGAAAAAGAGTGACAAGAAGGCTACCTACGCGGCCACTAGCAATGCCAACTCGTTCAAGGAGTTTGCTCCGACGTGGGAGAAAAACGAGGGCGAATCTGTTCTTATGCTCAATAAGCTTTGGCTGGAGGCGCTTCTTCTGTGCTCGTCATCTACTCTATCTACGCGCCTTCTTCAGCAGGAACAGCAGCATCTGTATCACCTGCAAAACCAGAGGCTTGGTGAATACGCTAATCAGAACAGCTCACAAGATCTCACGGGGACAAACCAAATGAAGCAACATCGACGGAATTTGGGTAATAGCGTGCCACGGTCGCCAGCCCCAACTACAAGGGCAGTCAAATTGGCATCAGCGCATACTGCGCCCGATCAGTCCTCTCGACAGCGGTGATCGTGACAGGACACCCTCGATATGTCTATCAGAAACCCGTGTCTTTTCAAATAGCACGATGTGTATTCAAAAGAAAGTACACACATTCAAATATATATACATGTGCAGAGACCGAAGTCATGTGGTGTGGCGGCAAGCAGGATGTATTTTATGGCCAGGGAATTTGTGTGGAATATCAAGTGGGAAGATAATGTTAAGGTTTCACATGCCGACAGGCCTTTAACACTGAAGTGTGCACATGGCGAAATATACTAGTATGAACCTTGCATGGCCATGAACACCGTGATGTAAAACGCTCAACCCTGTCTCTGCTTGTGTTTGCCGTTGGACTTGCAGTAGACATACACCTTACCCTTTCTTCTCACCATGTAACAATCCTTGCAAAACTTCTTCACCGATGTTCTCACTTTGAAAGTTCTCACGGACATTTGTAGCTGCGTCGTCGAGGCAAATACAGAGTTTTTGATCGCCATGGAAGGCGCTGCAGCACGAAGGCCCGAAAGCGCACGGGTGAACGGAGACACTATGCCAAACATGATTTGTGGGGAGATATAAGCAAGTGATCTATTTCTGAAAAAAGGTTTACATGTATATGCGCAATATGCAGGATCCGTGAATGTTGAAGCACAATGTGCGCAGCATTAAACTGAAACTGCATATTTGAGTTCTCTGACTCAACGTATGATTTCAGCAGGAAGCTAAACATACGGAATGGTTCCACCATGTTCTTGGTAACATCAAGTTCAACTGAACTTGTAGGATCCGTACTAGTAGCATCGACAGCAGCAGCTGTCTCTCTAGTACGTCTAGACATTATGAGTATTAGTCAGATAACAATGAAGTATATGTCAGAGGTTAACAAGTTAAGGATCGATAGTATAATCAGACACAAGGAATGATTATACCTCTTTAAATAATATAGAGATAGAACTTCATATGACTATGCTATGCCAGAACACTTACGTGTTACGGCATACCTAAAATAAACATCAGCATAGAAGAGTAGAATAGAGTAACAATAGACAAAGGTCGTGTATTACTCATGTACTGAGAATTCTATCTCAACA
>JAKTVE010002322.1:0-38991 GCA_030557065.1 Metschnikowia rubicola | reverse complement strand
GAGGCTATGGCAATCAAGGCATCGGAGGACCGGCTCGTGCAGCAGCTGCTCCTGAAACTCGGTACTCTCAACAAAGAGATAAAGCGCAAGCGGAAGTATTTATTTGATAAACCAGACGAGCTGGCGAAACCGCTCCAGCCGTATCACATTGAAGAGGCCTGGCGCCGGCTTCAGGGAATTGACTACAAGCACAAGGCTGCACGCTCATTCGGCGGCGGCATGCTTAAGTCGAGGACAAAGGTGATCTGATGTGGATAACTGCCATTTGTCCTTTGATCTCAAGCCATCCCCGGGATTTGACAAAGTTTCACTGGGCTCGATAATCTTCTCAAGTTATCACGAATGCTCCTTTTTAAAATAACAAAGTCGGTTTATTTTGTTGTTTCAAATGATGTTGGTTACCGAGTCGCTTTCGTTTTCGTCAAGCCGGGAGACAATCAGAGATGCGTCAAACGCTACAGTAAGGTCTACCAGCGCGTACACCAAAGGTGATCTGTCCCATACATCCAACTTCATGATCATGTGTGGTGCTTTCACGTCGTTTATTGGTTTCGGATTTGTATGCAGAGGGAGTCTTAGCTGGTAAGTCATTCATACGCCACTCATGGACAGTTTAAAGAATTGCTCACATCTTAGACGCAATGACTGTTCAAATGGATGTCAATCACATGTGTCCTTCAATTGGAATCATATCATCCTGCAACTTTCTGATGTTGACGAGAATCTTTAGTCTAGGCTACCACGCTATCCTCGCCCAATAATTTTTTACTTCAAATTATTCATATCCATAGATGGGCCCTGTGGCCAATACTTCCTCCACCCCATAATAAAATTTTCGCCAGCCAAGAAAATTTTGTATGCCCTGTGTTCTGCTATCTTTCCTGCTCTCATTGTCAAGAGCGATAATTCCGTTTTGAAACGACGCCCAGTACCGTGCAATCGGAGCCAAATCCTGAATAATTCCCTGCAGGCTCATACTGTAACACACAGAAGTCTCTGGCAAACCCTGTGTTTCAGGCCTTTCTTCAACAAAGTTTTCTGTTGAACGGCTACGTGTTTGCACGCGCATGCCATGAAGATCCTGAATGAACTTCGGGAGTTTTTTGGCCCTGGAGGCGAGGAAATCGAGTATTCTGCCATGGATATCATTGAATGTCAATGCATGTTGTGACGGTTCTTCCTCGTGATTGAAAAGTTTTCGAATGGAAGCGCCTGTGTTGAGTTCATGAGGTAATGTGCGCTGGCGCAAATGCAATGAGTCGTCGATGACGTAAATATCAATAAGTTCGTTCACCTGCACGTCGTGAAGAATCTGTGAGTGTGTGTTGGTCTCGAGCACATCCGAAACAGAAACCGCATCGAGCTTTGCCACGACATGTTCCAAATCGTGCGCTGGTGCAGCAAACGATTCCAAAGTCGGCTCGTGCAGAATGTAGCATATGCCTGAATCGGTATGAGGTATGCGGCATAGCCATTGACACGTCATGAGTGCCTTGCGCAAATCGATGCTTTTGTTTGTCTGGCATTCAGATACTACCTGATCGAGCACCTCTGGTGCCAAACTCACACCGAAGCTGAAGGCACAGAGCCAAAGGTATTGTTTAGTTTCACATGTGGGCGGGACCTTGAAATTGAGAATTGAGTTTTGTTCCTCGGCTAGCTCGAGAATGTTAGTTGGCACGGCACCAAGATCTCTCACAGTGACAACTATCGGTCGGCGTGAGTAGTTGATCACATCTTGAACTGTGGTCCAGAATGTTTTATCTTGTTCGAAAAGAATATCGCAATCTTCGAACAACACCAAGCCTTTCTGAAACTTCTTTTCGTCGTGATTCTTGTGGATGATCTGAGTCGTGCAAAACTCTCTCAATGAGGAGTGAAGGTCTTTTCTCGACCTGGCCTGTCCCGTGTTGATTTCCTGAACATAGCCATCCATTGCTGCCATTGCTGCGTAAATAGACGCCGTCTTGCATGAGCCGTGTTCACCTTGAATGACTAGTATTGGCACGAAAACATCCTCGTCGGTGAGTTCCTCGTCCTCGTCGAAATCGTCCACGATGAAATTCTGCATCGACGCGTCCCGGCGCTTCTGTTTCTTTTGTAGTTCCTTCAATTTGACGTTCCGGGGCGTTTTAGTAGACTGCGTCTCTAGCACGGAGAAAGCGTTCGACATCCATTTCTTGAGAAATTGACGGCACTCTTTTTGTATGAGAAGGGTCTTGATGCTGTTGGGCTGAAACTTCTGGGGCCAATTTGCGTGGTTCGTTTTGGGCACTTTGTTGTGTATGAAATTCGAAAGCACGGCCATATGAGGCATGTTTGTGAATGCTAGCGGGGCGTTTTTCTTCACGAGAGCCTCTTCAGAATAGTTATCAATGTTGGTATATCGTAGTTTGGGAGGAGACTGAGCCTGTTCCTTGAAGGCCGAAAGCGACTCTGTACCTAGTTCCACCATGCTCTCCTGAGATATGTCAATGTCATCTTTTGAGATACTCTTCACCAAGGTTCGCGAGGGTTTCACATGAGCATACTCACCCTCTGGCAACACGTGCATGAGTTCCCTAGAAATATGCGGCGGATGAAGCTCCTTGAGCTTTTGTATGGCGCTTAATTTAGGGTTCGCATTTTGTGAGGCGCTCTTCATCATCATTGCAAAGGCGGCATTCCCATTTTTGCCGCTGGCGCTTGAATCTGTATGCTGATTCAGGGGTAATACTTTCGACGTATCCCTAGGATTCCTCTTATTCATGAGCGCCGAGAGCATGGAGCCACCAGAATCATGGTTTCCTCTGGTTGTCAAAGGGTTTTCGAACTTTTTGATGGCTGCCAATTTGTCAGGTGATATTCGAAGACGCACTTTTAGCGACCATTCGCCATTGGCTCTCTTCATGGGCTTGGGTGCAAAGGCGTCAAAAAGATTGCGTGCATTGACCGACCTAGAATTGGGGAAAAGGATTTCAGGATCATCCAGCGCCGCCACAATCAGTGGGTCTTCCTCTGTGATTTCAATCACCTCATTTTCATCATCGACTGCGATTATCTCCGGTGACGAAGGCGGATTTGGGATTACCTCATCAACTTTAATGTCTGGTATTATTTTCGATTCAGGAGCCTTCTTCTTCCTCAAGAAGTCACTCACCGATACACTTTTTCCCGCCGAATAGATCTTTTTCTCAAGATCCTCTATGGCCTTGGATTTTTCTGCTTTCCGTTCGAATTCAAGCACGTCAAATGATGTATCTGGAACATCCGAAGACTCTGAGATTGAGACTGTTTTCAGGTCTGTGAAGGACACAAGTGGGTCATCCAAAGGATTATTTTTCTCTTCCGCGTCAATTTGAGTTCGCTTTCTCGTGATTTTCTTCTTCTTGGTCTTGGCCGTTTGAGATCCAGATAATAGTGACATGAGGCCGTTCAGTGGTTGTCTTAATGCCGGTTGTGGAATGGCATGGGCCAAATGAAGGTCTTCCACAGTCGTATCTTCAATCGGATCTGAGTCCGTGTCCGAGCTTTTGGCGGAGCCTGGGATAGACAGGCTGCCCACGTGACACACCGCATCTTTTTTTGTTCTCATGAATTGCTCCAGACCTAGCAGCATTGCTACTTGGTTATTGAGTGCAAGTAAATATGAGATCAGCTTGAATTTCAGGTCAAAACGCGTGTTGCGTAGGCGCGGCGCGGTGCGATTCGCGTCTCGAGACTTAAGCTTCAAGCTAGGGCACGCACTTGGAATACACCAATAATTAAGGGCGTTGCGTCACTGTTATAATAAGTGCCAAATTTGGAGGGAAATATTCATGAGTTGGGGTTGAGTTTAATACAGGAGTGTTTTTCATGGATTAAAAATAAGGTTTAGTATTTTTGACATGTCATTTGGAGTACTAAATAAATAGCTTCTTGTCAGTTTGCGCGTATATATCTTTCTAATTGGTTGGCTTTCCAAAAAAACCACATTACTATTAATTCAACTATTTAGTTCACTCAGCGGTGAATTTCGACCACGAACAGTTTTTTTAACTGGATGTCACAAGGAAATCAATTAGATCGATCTGCATAACAAGTCAATCATGAATGACCACAATTGGCAACCAATGCTTCATGTAATTTGGCAGGACTGCGTCTACTCAATGGGTCGGTCGCACTATGACTTCAGTCAGATAAGATCTGCTCAGATATTGTGCAACCAAAAAACTAGCAGGCTCTGATTTAATTCCTTAGCAATTTGAAAAATCCGCTCATCTTACGATTTTATCGATCAGACAAAGTTGGGCTCTATCACTCGTTTGTTGCATTCTCTCGGATATCCTTATCTCCCCACATCTCATCATCGGCTCATCATCTCATGAGTGGGTTTTCGTTTAACTTGAAAGGCAGTAAAGTTACAAAAAATGCCAAAGGGAAATCGAGTCTTTTCAACAAAAAAAGTCTACCGAAGAAAAACCCAGTTTTCGAAGACGAAGATGCCACTGCAAGCACGAAGGTAGTAATAGACTCATTTGACTCAGCACAAGGTGCCATGCTGGGCACGACAGTTGTGGGGAAAGCCCCTGTGCTCGTTATAAATCCCGCAAATAGAACCCATACGCTCAGGAAATCTGTTTCAAGGCTGAAAGTAGCAACAGATATGGAAAATTTCCTGGATGAATCTGGGCTGGTCCTTCTGGCAGAGGACCGGGCACGGCGATCGCTTTTGGCCGGTGAACCGTCACAGAATACCAGCAATAAAGTGATCGCGGGCCATTCGGAGGATTCAGAGGCGGAAACCGCACAGGAGGATTACGATTCTGTGCCCGTAGACCAGTTTGGCGCGGCTCTACTACGTGGCATGGGCTGGTCCGGGGAGCCGGAATCGCATAAGTCTGGATCTAGGGAGGTGTCTCATCGTAAAAGAGGCGCTGTTTTGGGAATCGGCGCGAAACTGATAGAAAAAGATTTAGAGGCGGAGTTATTGAGCAAGAAGAATTTGAGCGTGCCTTTAGTCAGACGCGAGCAGCAAAATCCATAATCTAAATGTAGGTGATTTCATATCTAGTTCATTAGTCGTTATATGCTATGTACATGTTTAGGCCAACACGCCCAATCCCAAAAGAAGGAGCTGGCTCATCACCGAGTGGGACCACATGCTGGACTTCTCGCGGATAATGCGTTTCTCGTCGAGTTTGATCATGCGCAACAATTCGTCGTAAATGTCGCCAATGATTGCATCATACATCCGTGTTTGCGAGATGTTATCGACATTGTATAAGTCTGCGAGACGCTCAATCACAGTTGTCTTTATCACCAATGGTTTCTCGCTTTCTAGTCCATTGATGTACGAAATCAAAGACCGTAAATTCTGGAGTGTGATGAAGGGAACGGACGCACATGACGCCAAGGGTAAGTGCGGGGGCAAAGACGCCTTCAAGTCTGTGAATTTAACTTTCGCATTCACGATCACATAGTCTGTATCATGCGTGTGAATCTCGGTTTCAGATCCGTGTGCAAACGTCTCATATATCGCCATTAATGCGCCTTTCAAGAGATTCCCGTCGGTGCTGGAACAGGCACCGGATGCAGGCTTTGGATTTGTCAAATCGCCCAACTCACCGAGAACCTTCAGAAATACACCCGATGTTTCGACTGCGCTGGAATCTGCAAATTCGAGATTGGGAAGCCTTATGTCAGCCACGATTTCTGCTTTCCCACTGACTAGCCAGTTGAACTTCAGCTTTGGATTAGCTGTTGCGAGCTTGCCCATATCGATTCCATCAAGCTTGAATGTGACCGTGTTGTCGCTGTCCAAAAACGTCTGGTGCTTGTGTATAGTAAACATCGAGTTGTTGACTGTACCGGTGACTATATTTGCATTGAAAAAGTCAATCAAAAGCCTGTCACCCCGAAGCCGCGGCAAGTCACAGTTGAAAATGGAGATCTTAAACGCGTTGGCCTGGGAATTCTCGTGAACTTCGAGGTAAGAGTCACGAATCTTTACCAGGTGTAATTCATAAGCGGAATCCAAAAACGAGAATCCCGAAGGGCCAGCTGCCGTCATAGGACGAGTGGGGTTGCGTTCATCCAACTCGCCAAGAAGTTCTTGAGTGTCATGATGGCCGCTAAACGACAATGCCCACGAGTTATAGGTGGGCATTCGGGTCTCATCCTCGACACTCTCAACATCTGAGCGTTCGTTATTCCTTGACACTTTAGCGCGCATGCCCGAGATCTCCAAGTCGTCTATAAGTCCCTTGCCGTCGTACCATTTTTTGAACGATAAGCTCAAGTTGAGCGCAGAAATTCTGGCGGTAAAGTCTAACGGCGCCAGCACCGCAGACAGTGACGTCAGTTGAAGCGTCACGTTTTTGAACTTGAGCATGCCGTCTTCTAGCAGCGGCAACACGTTTCCTTTCTCAAACAGAATCTGCGCCCCGAGCCCGTGCAGCAACACATGGCCGGCCAATCTACTTAAAAACGTCGCATCCTGTTTTCCACGTTTCAGATCACTTCTAATGTCACTATCGCCGCTTTTCTCCTCGCCGTGGATCGTTTGCCAGAACTGGTCGAGCGTGTCGATGAAGTACATTGCCAGCAACACAAACGTCGTCGTGCCCAACACGATCCAGAGCACTTGGCCCATCACGAGCCAGGATGCAAACGCAGAGAAATCGTCGAGCGAGAACGGCCGGTCGTTTCTGGTAAGCGGCCATTTTATATGCACCCAGAGGCGTGACGCCGGCGTGGTCGCTTGTCGCAAAAGTTCAAACTTTGTGACAGGTGTGGAATTCTCCTCCGGTGTGGGGCTTTTCAAAGGTCCCGGCGGCTTTAGCTGAGGGCTCATATGAGAGTCTGAGCAGCTATTTGGCTTGCACTTCTTTGGCAATTCCGGGGCAGCAAAATTGCGCCGGGTAATAAATAAAGACCTTTCAAACGTGACATTCCGCAAAAACGCTTTTTGAAACGACGAATCGTGCAACCTTTGTGTGGAAATATGGAGATGTCTGTGCAACGGCGCAGCAGTGGCAGCAGTGGCAGAATGCGATGTGTGACGTAGGGACAAGTGAGAGAGAGAGAAACAGCAGAGGCGTGGCGTTCGAGGTAGCGTCATCCGAGGCACGAGCCGATTAATAAGCATTCGGTCGTTATTCAGATTGTTAAATAGGTCTGAAAAAAAAGTGGTTCTAGATGAGAAATAGTGTAAAGTCAGAGCAGTGAAACTTTTCCGCCGCTGGCTCACCACAATGAGTATGGGGAAGTTGAGAATGAAAAGCAAAAAAAAAAAATAAGTGGCACGCGACACCTGCTGAGCGTCAGAGGTGACCTCGAAGCAAGGCCGGCCGCGATAGGCTGAAAGCAAGGACAGATTCCGATTACGGTGAGTATTTGGTTTGGAGCATAAGGTCGGTCGATTTTTTTTTTTTAGATTTGAGTAAAGTACTCGATTTCTCAAAAAGAATATAAATTTGAGCTCACTTGATAGCTTCCCGTCTTTTGGTGTGTTATGGGAGAGCCGTCGGTGTAGCCAATTATACAAGCGCACTCAGTAGAGGGAGAAGAGGGAAAAGGGAATGGCGATTCAAGCAAAATCGAGAATTTTCAGAAAAGAAAAATTATGATTAAGAGCCTCTTCATTGTTTGAGCCACAAAGCCGAATCATTTTCTGCAAATATTCGCTAGCTCATATCTCTACAGTCGCCCTTCAAGGTCGATAATCAAGCAAATGCGCCATTTGGGAGTGCATGAATGAGGGTAGAAAATAGGCACCCACCCAACGAGAACAACTGACTTTCCAAAAACCTTCCCACATTTTTAGTTTGAAATTTCACAAGAAGAAAATCATCACATTTATCAAATTCATATCTCGTAAGTTCAATTCTGTTCGTCTTTGCTTATCTCTCATACGCCAAACGGTCAAACCCACTACAGTATGTCCCCATTCGCACCCAATTCTCGCCGCGGCCCTGAGACGGAAAAAAAGTACCCCATCACTCACGTGCCTCATCGCTAATCATCTCAGATTTCCACTCTACCCAACCACCCTTCCACATACACAAAATGGTTGCTCCCACTGCTGTTAAGAAGCCCGTGGTACCCAAAGAAAGCCCGGCTCCCGTGGAAAACGACGATGTTTTAATCAACACCACAGCCATCCCCGTTCAGGAGGAAAAGCCCGCCGAAGACGAGGACGAGGAAATGAAAGAAGCTTCGACGGAAAACGCTCCTTTGGTCTTGGACGAAAGCGGGAAACCCAAATTTGCCGCCGCAGCCAAGAGCGGCATGAAGGTGAAGTTGGAGAGCAGAAAAGTGCCCGTGCCGCCACACAGAATGACGCCCTTGAAGAATACCTGGATGAAGATTTACCCCCCTTTGGTGGATCATCTCAAATTGCAGGTGAGAATGAACTTGAAGACGAAAACAGTGGAAATGAGAACAAACAAGCACACCGAGGACCAGGGCGCGTTGCAAAAAGGCGCGGATTTCATCAAGGCGTTCACGTTGGGGTTTGATGTCGATGATGCCATTGCCCTTTTGAGATTGGACGATCTATATATCGAGACTTTCGAGGTCAAGGACGTAAAGACATTGACGGGCGACCATTTGTCCAGAGCCATTGGTCGTATTGCCGGAAAGGACGGTAAGACGAAGTTTGCCATTGAAAATGCCACCAGAACGAGAATCGTTTTGGCAGATTCTAAGATTCACATTTTGGGTGGTTTCACACATATCAGAATGGCCAGAGAGGCCGTGGTGTCGCTCATTTTGGGTTCTCCGCCAGGAAAAGTCTACGGAAACTTGCGTACCATGGCGTCCAGAATGAAGGAGCGGTACTAGGTCGGTGGTTCTATCTCTTTTTTATATAATCCTAGCATGTGTACATTATGCCTGGCGCTGCCGCCAACTCACGGCTGACACGCGGGCCATTTCAATAGATAATCAGTTTGTGAGCCGATATCACTCGACACTTTGCTTTTGTCAAAACGTCCTTCATCGTTTCATGGCGCCATCTTCTCTATAAGTTGAAGAAAAGCTTTCTGACCCCGGCAAATGACTAGGGTCACCATTTGAAGTTTGCTTTGCCTCTGATACGTATTATTATCATCATGCTTCTGCCTAGATTAAGTCTTGTGTAAAGTCGTCGACTTCAGAGTGGCCATAGTATGGAAGCATCTCCTCTAGCTTAAAGTCCTTCCTCATAGCATACGCATCCTCGCCGTCCTGGTAGTATGACTTTTCAATCGATGTGTTCTCAAACTTCAATGAGTCTCTGTACAAGTGCAACGCTGCCCTGTTGGATTTCCTCACATGAAGCGAGACGTACTCGGCCTTGAAGCTCTCGCACATGGCGTACAATGACTGTTTCATCAACTTTTCGGCCAACCCCATTCTTCTATACGTCCTCATAACCGCCAAAGACGTGATGTGTCCATGCGGCGTCTTGTCCTCTGCATCTGGGTCGTCCTCCATCTTGCCCAACACGTATCCCACGATCTTCTCACCTTTGCCGATATAAGCGGTATCACCCTTTGGATCGACATCAATGTCTTGTTGCTCAGAAACAGTAATTTTCGTTTCTGCAGAGTCTTCAGCAAGCTCGTCGGTCTCTTCATCCTCCACCACGTCGTAGGTTGTGGCGACAAAACTTGCCTGAGGCCATGACAAAATATGATACATGTAATATTTTAATTGATAATTTTCCGGAAGATTTTGCAAGTTTGCGTTTTGCATCGCCTGAACATCGTTAATAGTGGCCCTTCGAATGGTGATACCCATGGTGTCTCGTGCTGATGATGGGTGAAGAAACGAGATTGTCCGGCATTTGGCCCTCGCATGTTGAAGCTTAATGGTCGTGCAGATGTGAGCGCGAACAAATTGGTGGTGCGACTTTTGTCTATGCCAAAAGGCTTCAATTTGAGAAAGTCAACCCAGGTTGGATTGGAGAATGAAAAAGGTTCATCTTCCATATCAATTGTAGAAAGCCGATACGAGAATAGAATCGTTTCTTTGCAATTAAAGACAGTCAACGGCACGCTCTTGGATCCGTTCGCGGGCGACAGACGTTGGATTTTCACAGCCGGTTCCAAGTAGATGTGTAGCGCTGTTGCATTATCTTCTGAATAAGTACCGACCTATGATATTCGGCTCTGTGCTGGGTAAAATTTCATCTCGATTGATATACCTCGTTGGCCTAGGCGACTCAGACACAAGTACTCGAATTCAAATCTTGTAGTCTCGGCTGAGGGTCTAATTGAAGCGAATCTCTTCTCTGGTAAACAAAGACTCGTGAAATTTCACCAAGAACACCGTTCTCAAAGGAGCTTCAGCAGTAGGAGCAGAATGTGCAACAACATTTGCATGGAAGCCAGAACTGTCCAAAGCGCCCTCGATGATGCCGGCAACAAAAGCCAGGCAGTTCAAATCACCGTACTCTTTTGGAATACTGATAAACTTAGCCACTAGTGGCATGTTATCGATAATCATGTACTCGTCGTGGACATCCTGAGACTTCTCCAACTCATTGGCAGTCTTTCCAAAGATCGCCTTCCAGAATGGGCCATGTATGAACTGTAAGATCTCTATGATGCGGATCTCTCGCTTTCCGTATTTCATCCCCTCACGCAACTTAACTAGTTCAAGGTATCGCTGGCCGATCTGGTATCCGAGGCCATTTAGCCTCCCTTCTAGATCCAGGACTCCTTTTGACTTCCCATGAGCCCAGCTCACGACTTCACAGAAGAGAAACGCTAGTGTCAGAAGACTGATTTCGCTTATTTTCTTCGTATTGATATTGCGATCGTAGATCGAGTTGTGCAGCGTGGGCGTTAAACTCACCACTCGTTTATTGAGCAAAACTTGGCTGGTTTCGGCATTGATGGCGTTGGAGCTAGGCCCCACGGATGGATTGTAGCCAAATCCAGATCTCGACACATCATGTATGGTGAGAGCACCAATCGATGCTACCAGGGGCATAATGGGCTTGTCTATCATTTTGGGGGCGGGTATATTTTATGATAGGCTTCTGAGTTTTGACCTAAGAAGGACGCCTTTAATGTATGTGGCCCCGCGAAGCCTGCCCCACCGACCGCGCACACGATCCGGCCCCTTCGCAGCCAGGCCATTAATCATGGTTGCAATTTAAGCTGCCCGTGGCCAAAAAGATTGGGCTCTCCTGATACAATAATTTTCTTTTCCTATCTCAAAAACGAGTAAAGTCTCTCATGAAATCATACATAAAGGTGGGATTCCATGTCTAATTGCTGGCTTCTTTTGTGCAAAGTGACGCGTTTTGATTGTGCATCAACAGGCACGGCAGCCCGGACCTTTTGGGGCCTGTTGTGCGAGCCGGTAGGCCCAAGGCACGAGTAGCCTAACATAGCACTTTGCAAAATGAGGCATTCCAAACAAATCCTGGCTCTTTCGACGAAAGGAAAAACCCGTATGTTTCGATTTTCAGCTTTTCAACAACATTTGTGCAAGTTGTCGTTCTAGATCTCTGAAAAACTAATAGTCCTAGTGACCTATGGCAAGCCAGCGCCTCATAAAAAGCGAAAACATCAACTAGCAATAGAAAAAGCAAAGCGGGTGCAGATAAATGAAATTGTGACGACTAAACCTTTAGGAGTTGTCGACAAATTGAGTCAAATATTTGGCGTTAGTCATGCCAGCGAAGTCAGTAATTGCCTGGTTGCAAACGTCAATCTGGAAGCTTCACTTGAAAAAAAACCGCCACAATTGGCGATATCCACGAATAAAGAGAGCGGTTGCTCTCAAGCCAATGCTGTAAAAGACTCTGAAGTCTGCGAAGGCAAGTTTCCCTTTATTCTTGATGAAGACTGTTTTGGTCGATCAGAAACAGTATCCGATCTTATCGTTTGCACTGGACACCCAACTGCGACTTCAACACCCAACACAACAGTCAATATTGACGTGAAAAATGGGGATTCAGATACTTTTGGTGTGAAAGATCACTTAATATCAAATGTTGAAGAAAAATTACCAGATGTTCTGAGCTCTTGCACATATTTGAAGGCTCCATTGGTACATGAAAATGCAGATGTAAATGATGAGGCGGGTCTGGAGGTGGCTGCAAAACCGAGGCCACGCGAGCGTGACCTTGATTCGGTCTCGAAAGTCAATTCAAAGCACCAGCAAGATTCTATGTCGGTCATGGAAGGTCTTAAAGAGCTTGTAAACGCCGGATTTACTGTGCATTTATCGGGACAAGCGTTTTTGGGTATAAATGCACCAGAGCCCAGAATGTCAAGGTTCGAAATGAAAAAGAAGCGAACAGGCAAAGTAGAGGCAAAGAAAAGAAGAAGGGCGAATGGATTTAAATTAAAGGCCTCGAGAATTTTTTACGCAAAAACTCGAAAACAGAAGAAAGCCCAAGAACAGCTCAAAGATGACTCAATACATGTGGCATCGTCGCCTCATCAGCTGGGGACTTCATTCGTGGCTACTACGGCCCCTGTCGCACCGCACAACGAACTGTTCGAAACGGGAGAATCAACATTGACACACTACAATCAGGAATTGGAAGTATCAAGAGATTTTCAAGACACAAATCATGATAGATCTCTAGAATGTATCTCTCACACCAGCTCAGGTCCACCAGAAAACATGGATGTCTCCTCTCCACTCATTGACGACAACTTACCTGCACAGGGGGGCAGCACAGAATTATTCAGCGAGGAGCATTCAAGTGGTATACCTCACGTGGATGATATTCAAGATATCCCAGCTTTACCTGAGATCCACAAAGCACAAATCCTGTCGAATGCCGCACTATACCATAAGTTGCTAGCTCAATGTTCAAGTGGACTCGATCCAATAAGCCTCTTGGATAGGCGCAAAAACATCACGTGATGAAATTAATGCGGCGATTTCTTACGCGCATTTGGGCCTTGAATGGAATACCCGAATCACACTTTGTCTTCTGCTCCTTGTACGCCAAGTTTTCTAGGAAAGTTTCACCACATAAATAATGAGCGCAGATAGCGAAGCAGAAAAGACGCTCGCTTCCACTCAAGGGCTGGCCCCGATGGTGGAAAGAGATGTCCTAATCAAGAAGCTAGAGAGCGTCCCTGAAGATGTGCTCCGCAGCATATTGACTAATCAAGTCGATCTTGAAATACGGCTCAAGCACAGAGAGCTCAAATTGACCGAGGAAGAAATTGGTAAATGTGAAGCCCAGATGCTAGCGTTGCGGAAATTTTTCGAGGTACCAAACGAGTTGTCGTTCCGCAACGAGCCAAACGACTTCACTCTCAAATACTTTGACATTCTTAACAAATCTCTCTCGGTCAACTACACGAAGCTACAGCAACTACAGTACGCAAAAGAAAATCCAGTTTTCAAGGAGACAATGTTCACAGGGAATGAGCCCGCAACACATTCGTACAGAACACGGTCTACAACATCATCTCTTCGACCATCTGTGGGCGGGCCCACAGTTAGGATAGCCGGGTGCCTTTATCGGAGAACTGATGGTGTAATTGTGAGATTGACATGTCCCGACTGCCTTAGAAGCAATTTTTCCTCGGCTCAAGGCTTTCTCAATCATAACAGAATAGCGCATTCTAAGGAGTTTTCATCCCAAGATTCTGCAGCTTTGCACTGCGGCGAAGTCCTTCCAGACGAATATCAAGATGAAGAAGGAATCGCCAGTTTATCCAGTATCAAGCTGCGCGGCCTAGATCCTTCGAAAAATCTTAATAGCAAGGACGGGTATTTTGATGGAGTGACCGTCCCCAACAAAGCTGGTCAATCGACCACCACCACAGAGAGTGAAGGTCGGAACAAATTTTCGAGCCACCGGTCGAGTTCTAGTACATCAAAGGCTATGGGCCCTCGTCTGGAAGACCTCAAGGGTCTTGAAAGCAAGTCCATTGATGATGGAGTTGGTGCACAAGAACTAATGAAAAAACTCATCAGCAAAGGTGTAGCAAGAGACGAAGAAGATTTTCAACAAATCATTGAGAAATACCGAGAAGGGACCCTTAATTCACATTTGTTTGCGGATGAAGAGGAGGAAGAAGAGGAAGAGGCGAAAGAGAATTTTGACAGGACTTCCGAGAAAGTGGTGCCCGAAATTGGTTCAAAGGAAGCGATTGAAGATCAACAGCGCGGCGCCGTGAAGACCAACTTAAATGAACTCAAACGTGACTTGCAGGCAAAAGCTACGGAGGGCGAAGAGGAGGACACGGCACCATCAGCTCGGGCCCAAACAGGGGGAAAATATGGGAATCGATTACGTCGTCGCAAGTCTCGAGCAGATATGAGTTTGACAGGTACTAAAATGGAACTGGCAGGCGAGGAGAATGGCAAGGAAATTGATGAGCGAAGATTCAAGAGAAGAAAATCTCAACGGTGATATATAGGTTTTGCATGAATGTACAGGAACAAGCACTTGCGCATTGAAACATTGCGGAGTTAAGGCTAGATCGCACATCCTCAATCGTGTCATCTCCGGAAGGGCTAGACAGAATCTAAAAATAATTAGACAAGCCACGATTCAGAACGCGAGAAAAAGGCTGGGCAAACACGTGAATAAAAATAGTTTTGGTGATGGAACAAGGCGCAAATATTCGCGTGAGCATCATCTGTTTGACCGGGATATGAGAAAAGTCCATAGAGTTCATGCCAGAACAATGACGGCAGTACGGATGCTTTCGAGCAAATGTGGCACAGCGTGGAATTCCGTAGGATTGCGCATTTCATGAAAGCAAACATACCATTTTCAGCTTTTGAGTAGGGGCTCAGAACTTACCGACATATGAAGGGACGTTCAAAAGTAAACATGTGACTAGTGGCACTTGAAGGGACACCTCAAGCGTGTTCAAAACATAGGCGCGGTATTAAGCTATAAGGGAACGGCATCACATTAAGTGTCAGTACTCACGTAGCAATGCGCGGTAAAGGAGGCGTTTTATGGATTCGTAAACAAAACAAGATGATATTTATCACTAATCTCGGTACCTAAAGCCAAGGAAAGAACTTTGTGTAATGAAACGGTGTTGCACAAGTCTTATCGTGATCCCATTGAATTCAATGCTACATGTTCCTGTGAAGTGTGAATGCACATAAGAAATTGAACGTGCATTGTTTTACGAGCAGATCCAGGAATACTTATGGTATGTGCAGGCAGACGCGATCGTTGAGCGAAAAACCCTGGCCTAGACCCCAAATCTGTGGTCGATGCTCTGCATATATTGCCCGCCATGCGCCATCGCTGGGTTTATGATGTCATTACAAGTGCCACTTTTCCGGGTGGAAAAACATTGTGAGGAAAACGTTTGGAAAAGAAAAGAAACCCTGTCACTTATCCCGCAACCGGCTATCCAGTCAGTCCTAACTATCGGTTAATTCACTTGGCTGCATTCTACACCCTTCAGAGGTCATCTACATACCCTTTTGCCACCGAGGCTGTGAGTGTGCCAAGCTTGGTCATTGTGCTTACCTTTCCCTGCCGAGCCTCAGCGATAGATATCGGATTTCCTATTGCCCCGGCCGAATCTTGTACATCATATACATTACTTTTTTTTTCTTTTTCGTTTCGTTTCCCCACGGGACCTATCTTCGCGACAAAAACATCAAACTGCTTTCATTTTTAGAATAACTACTCGTTCTTCTTTCTCTTTGCCTTTATACCCTTCACCTATACCAATTTCACCAGCTTCATAATATGAGCACCAGCCCTTGCTGTGCCGAATACAAATTCCCAGCCGCAAGTCCCAATGAGCAAAAAGAGGCATTTGGTTTTGCCCATCTGCTGGCGCTACCCGACTATTCTGCCGTCAAGACGCAGAAAGATGCCGACGACTATTTTGCCATAAAACCCCCTGCTGTGCAACTGAAGCCCACGTTTATCTCACCGAAAAAACCTGTTCCTCGCGAAAACGCTTCGGGGTCCGTCTCCTCGCTTGGGTCCGAGGCCACATTCACCGAAAGCCAGCTGTTTATCAACCACGAGTTTAACTTGTCGACTGATACGTTGTTTGAAGATTGCGAAGAAACTGGAGAGACCTCCATGTCAGGTACCTCTGGATCAGCACATACACTGAAAGCACAGCGGAATGTGCTCCATCTCTCGCTCAATATGCCGAAAAGAGGCAGCCACCATAAGGCACGTTCCTCGCTCGGATCCACCACGGGTCTTTTGGCGCGCCAGGCGATTGTTCGCGATGCGGAGACTTGTGACACTGCACCGTCCCTATCGGCCGTTGAACCCCGGTTCCAGCTTGACCGAAAGTACTCGCTAGGCGTGGCCGAGGAGGCGTTGAATCGTGAGAGAGACGGTCATTTGTTAACGCCCGTTCCCACACTCCGAAAGCAACTCACGCTTCCCATTCTCTCACCCACAGAGGGTCTGGTTTTGGATACCATAAAGACCCAGCAGATAAAACGGTTGCTGTTCGTACCGCCGCAGGAGAGTTTCAGGGACCAGATCTTGAAACTCTCGCCAACAATCAAATACCTTCCGCCTGACGAAATTGTCAGTGTGATCAAACAGAGTCAGGTGCAGGCCGAAACAGGCTTGCGAGACATTTTGGTACTTGACATCAGGCCACTAGCTGACCACGTGAAGAGCCATATCTCGGGCTCCATCAATATCTGTCTCCCGCTGACTCTTTTGAAACGAGCCAGCTTCGATTTCAAGCGGTGCGTGAACTCGTTGCCGGCATACGAAAAAGTCATTCTCCAGAACTACTTCTACCACAACAACATAAATTTTGAGAGCAAAAAAGTGACAAAAAATCCCCACGCGGGCGCACACGGGTTTCCCGCTGTGATTGTGTATGACCACAGCAACGTGTCCTCCAACCTATATCACATGTGTCGCAAACTCATTGACCACTCGTGTTATGACGCGTCTTCCGCACCACCCATATACCTCATAGACGCACCATTTCTGGCATTGGCTCAGGATACAGATATACTTGGCTCGGGAAAAGTAGAAAGTGTCGATGTGGCCAAATTGCTGATAAAAGACCCCCTTGACGAAACAAAAATTCTGCTTTCGGGAAATTCGGGGCTGACTTTCTCGCGTGCAGAGCCTCCGCGCAGCATCAAGCTCATGAAACCAATGTTGGCAGGGCTCTCCACGCCCAACGTGTCGAATTTTTCTCTCCCGGTGGATTTACCCGATACGAAGTTCAAAATTAGACATAACGAGGAGGTTTTCGATTTTTCGTCGGCACCTTCGACTGACGACAAGTTGTCGAGTCTTTCGGTTTCGTCACCAGGCCTCAAACTTCTTCCTCAATGGTTGCAAAACTCCGTGGCAAACAATTCACAGATCCGTGCCGATTTCAATAAGCTAGAAGAGTGCGAAAAATCACGTTTGAATAGCGCGTTGAAAATCAAAATGGAACAGGAATTCATGACACCAGGCGGCCATAGAGAGTCCACGCCTGTGATCAACAGTGGCTTGGATTACGGCCATAAAAATAGGTATAAGGACATTTTCCTATACGAGCACTCGCGTGTTTCGCTAAACGACTTCCCCAAAGCTGCTTTAAGTGCTGGAAATGACGTCGTGGCGCAGCTGGGCTGTGACTACATTAACGCCTCGTACCTAAAATCGTCCGAACGCGTATTTGAAAATATTGTTGGGGCGAAATCTAATGAGCAGACTCTTCGGTTCAGCAACGCAATTGCCACACAGGGCCCTTTACTCAAAACAGCTGGCGATTTCTGGAAACTCGTGGCACACCAAGGCTCATTGGTTATCATATCCTTGACGAACGATGTTGAGAACGGTGTCGAAAAATGTTTCGCTTTCTGGCAGACGGGTTGCTACATATCGGGTGAGAACAAAGTGGACGTGAAACTTGTTGATACCGAACAATTCGGGACCCTCAAGCTTCGCACTTTCTCCATCAGAATTGATAACAAGCCACCACATAAAGTCATGCAATTACACCTAGACTCGTGGATGGACATGGGCGTGGTGGTCGACTCGGACGAGGTGTTGGCCATGATTCATCTCAAGAACCACATATTGGCGAAGGCTCAACACCTCCCGGAATTTCCCACTGTGATCCACTGTTCGGCTGGCTGTGGCCGCACTGGCGTGTTTGCCGCGGCAGATATGTTGATGAACGCTTTCAGGTACAGAGGCGACAACTTCGACGTATCTGACGATCCTGTTTACGACATTGTAAACGACTTGCGCCGGCAAAGGATCTCGATGGTGCAAACGATCAGGCAGTACGGATCTATCTACAGTCTATTGATCCAGAGCATAATTGGTTCGAACAATTGGCGTTCAATCACGGAGACTGAGATCGCTAAGGCGTTTTCCGGAAACTGAGGTGTCTATTTCAGGAATTATTCAGCGTTATGGTACCTTCTTTTGTGCTTTAGTTTATGTATATGAATGGCATTTGTTTTACATGGGAATATAAATTAAGGAAAAGCCAAGATAAGTGTCATTATACAATCTAAATATGCGACCGATAAAGTGACTCGACGCCCAACCGCTTCAATTAGTGCTTCGATAAGTGCTTCAACAAATGCTTAACGTGCTTATTTTATTCTTGAACGTCTCACGTGCATTGGCAAATGTTCAAAGCTACTCTTGATCAAGAAGGAGATTATTGTTTTACCTATTTGATAGCATGTGTAGTCCTGAAATTGATTCAAGTAATCCCAGATTTCATCCGGCGAGTCATTCACACATTCGTACCATAATCCATGAAAAAGACCCATTGGGACCCAACACAACTCCAAGAACCACTAATCGTTTCGATTAATGACGTTTCATACACAATATAAACAAATCCTACATCAGTTATAACAATTTCTGTCTGTCCTATATTATTAATTGACTAAACACTATCTAGATGCCTGACTTAGGCGTTAGCGGCCAAGGCCTGCTTCAAGGCAGCAGGGTTGGCGCCAATGACCTTCTGAATGACCTTGCCCTCCTTGAAAAGAAGGAAGGTTGGCATCGAGGAGATCTCGTACTCCTGGGCAACCTCTTGCAACTCGTCAACATCCACCTTGATGAACTTGGCGCCAGTGTATTGAGTGGCAAACTTGTCCACCATTGGGGCAATCATCTTACAAGGACCACACCAGGTGGCGAAAAAGTCGACGACGACCAAACCGTCATGCTTTAAAGCTTCTTGGAATTCGGAGGTGGAGGTGACAGCAGAGACCATTGTGAGGAAAAAAAATGTATGTGGCTATGGTGGTTAATTGTTGGTGAGCACTGGAAGATAATCGAACCTTGAACGCGTACAGGACAGCGAGCCTGTCCGCAGTGCTTACTAAAGCAGGGATCTATGTGACAAAGAAAAAGTGAGCCACAGTTTTCTTTATTGCAAATAACAATATAAAAAAAAATAGAGTCATAGATTTGAGAACGGCGTAATGATCTCTCAAATAATTCTTGACTGCAATAAGATGAAGAAGTGTGTTATTGTGTGGGTACACTTGGCTTGAGTCGAGTCTCGAGACTGCATAATTCGAAAGTCGTTCCCAATCGGGCAATACTTTATTACATACACTACTTCAGTTTGACGTGATAATTGCATTTATGCAATCCAAGATCAGGTTCCATTGTGTACCTGAAAAGTTTATGCATTATGACCAAATGCAAACCAGGCATTCGGTGTTGTTACGTATTTACCTCATAATCATGCTCAATTGGATTCACACGCCTGGGTGCAAGAAACAACTTGATGTAGACTATTGTGACAATTTCATTATTGGCATATATCGCTGAAACCGTAGAGACTACAGAAAAAGAGCCTGTTCTTCCAAATAAATTCCCGTCTATTATAATCAGTATATACCAGCATAATCTTATTAAGCGTGCGAAGTCAAGCCTTGCTTTAAAGCAGCTGGGTTGGCACCGATCACCTTGTGAATAACCTTACCGTCTTTGAAAAAAAGGAAAGTTGGCATCGACGAAACTTCATATTCCTGAGCGATCTCCTGTAATTGGTCCACGTCGATCTTGATGAATTTGGCATTGGCGTATTGTGTAGCAAATTTGTCAACCATTGGAGCGATCATCTTGCAAGGCCCACACCACGTTGCGAAAAAGTCCACAACGACCAAGCCGTCATGCTTCAAGGCTTCCTGAAATTCAGAGGTAGATGTGATAGTGGCAACCATTTTGTCCTTATATTCTGATTTGTTTTTTGATGAGTATTAAACTTGTTATTTCTTGCTTCAATCATGAACAATATGGCTGGCCTTGTCCCAACTTATATATTTTGGGGCCGCGCGTCTAGGCGGGCCGGGCTTACAAATTGAGCCTTAGTAATTCACAGATCACACCAGCGCCACCTTGCAGGGTAGACAAATCACAAGTTTCTTACCCATTCTTCCACAGCAGGCCATAATTTGTCATCCGATAACTCCGAAATTTTCTTAAAGCAAACTTCTCGAAGTTTCTTGTATTCATTTATCGGCCCCTCCTTTGCAGGGCTCGTTCCCCGATTTGGCGCCACAAGCTGGTCTGGTCTCAAGGCGCGGCGAATAAAGTCTAAAGTGCGCGTAGCTAGCATTCGGATCCCATGCTCACTTTCAAGACCTGTCTGCTCACGAATATCTGCGTGACTGATGTGTTGATCGTGCCACATAACGCCAAACACTGTGTCGAATCCCAGTATCACAGGTTCAGATTCTTCTTCAATTCTAATTTCCTCGACAATCTCGTCCACTTCTGCCTCTGTAGCCTTGCTGGCTCCGCATAGAAAGCTTTTAAGCTCTGGGGCCCAGGCATCATAATAGGACAAGCCGGGAATCAACAAAAACGGCAATCGAGAAAATTCTGTTCGCAAGCCAACACTGCCCGAGCTATCTAAATCGAGATGCACTTCAGGGTAAATTTGAAGCCACTTTGCTATTTTAGAGTACTCTTGCTCTCCACTTACCTCCCTTAGTAGCGAGTTCAAATCAGGTATAGTCCATGTGAATTCACTCGGTTTCTCCGGAATGAAGCCATAAGTTCTGAGGAACGAATTGACGGAGTCCACAGGGTCGTAGCTTATAGTGATTTCCTCACCTGAATCAATATTCTTGACAACGCGAAGAATAACGTCGTTTGTTGACTCGTCAACATCAAAAACAGCGTTATTTTCGTGAGAGTGATTCGCAAAGTCTAACATAGGTACTAACGAGATGTTCGTGGAGTAATCATACTCTTCCAGACTGGTCTCTGCATGCGGTATTTCCAAAACTCGAGACTTTACTGCTTGATGCAACTGGAAAGCCTCCTGAAAGCTCAAAAGCGATTCCGCTGCGGGATAATCTTCAATAAGCTTGCTGTAACTTTTTCTCACCGAGTTTTTCTCTTCAATTAACTGTTGTATAAGGAGATCCGGGTCATTGTCTTGTTCGTCAATGTCCATTGTAGGAGTGGTCAACAAAACACGCAAGTAGCCATCAATCACGTTAACATCATCTTTCAAAAAGGTCCCATTTTTCAGTAGCATACAAAATCCCCACATGAAATTGCGGATAATCATAGTCTCCGAAATTTGGCCGACAGCATGTAACGCAGCACTCAAGATCGCAGCAACAGTATCGGTCTTATCTTCCGCCTTCATTTTTTCAGTGATTTGGAGTAAGCTATCAAGATCTATAACATTTTTTTTAGGAACACGTAAAATCACATTGTGCTTTTCTATGGTGTTATTGGCAAAAAGACCAAGCCCACCTAATATACTTGTTCTTACCTCTGCCGACTGCAACTCGATGCCACGAGAATTTGCCCACTGCAAAAAGCCTGCTAGATTTGCAATTGTCATTATTCCGAGATCTCAATATACCTTCAAATGGGCTCTTCAAAATCAGACCTCTTTTTTTTAGACAGCGAGCTTATGGATAATGAAGCGGCGCGAAAACCTGATTCGGTATCTTATTTTACTTTCCATCCCCTCGGTTCTCAAAATGGACACGCGTCTCAAATTCGCGAGTCGCGACTACATCCGCTTATTCGAAAACGTGATGAAGTACGTAAGCGCCGCGCGTGTCAGCGGGTCAGGGAATTGACGCGTTTCTACAACCAAAGAGTAACATAACACATTGTTCGGCTTTCTTTCTTCAAAGTTTCAGGTCATGGGTGATAATGGACGTACGTATTGGAGACATCTGTGGTTGAGAAGATTTCTAACCAAATCATGAAAGAAAATGGACTGCTAACATCGCCTAGCTTTTCGCCCGTGTTTCAACACTTTTGAAAAAGGCGTGACCACCTCTAATGATTTCGAAATTGACAACAACGTATGGCAGGATTTGATCCCGCTCACCCAGAACTTCTCATCCAAGAAGAACACCTCCAGGTGGGTGATGAAGATCACGCTTTCGCATGCGGCCAATCAAGTTCGCCTCCTCACAAATTATGGGGGATATATGAGAAGGCGTTCGATGAGCAAAAAAATCCGTCGATCGAAGAATTCGGTCACTCCGTCGGTAACACATGTACCTCATGCAAGCGAAACCGACTCTGACTGCGCTCTTAGATCAACAGAGCTCAATTCCGATTCAGAAGAGTCCATCTCTGATCAAGAAGAGCTCAATATGGTGCCTGACGGGCCTGAGATTTTGGTGGAAGAGTCACTTTTTGGCATAGAGGGGCCTGTGCTGCTAACATCAGAGCATACATTTGTATCGGATACACCTGCTTGTAAAACACACAAGCCTGTTGGCCAAAAAAGGGGCGTACTGCCAGGACTGTCAGTCTATATCTGCAAGCGTTCTGGTCATCCCAAACCAAAAAAGACTGCTGAAGAATGTCAGAGAGCTCGCGGAAGTCAGAAATGTGGATGTAAGGCGAGCTATACAATTCGATTTTGCGAAGGATACAAACACGCTCCCAATGGTAGCTTGAATGTGGAAGAACATGGTGATGATATTGTAACAGTTACCTGGAACTACGAACACAAGCACTTACCAAAGGGCCTGGGCAGTCCAAAAGAAATTCAGCAATTGCGACGTGCTATGAGAAAATCGGTGGCCGGAGACTTGAATTGGAGGGACTATATCTCGCAGAGGACTAAATGGCTTTTCGACTCCAAAAAAAACAATGTTCTCGCAGAAGACCTCAAGATCAAGCATGACCATTGGTTTAACGAATCAAAGAGGACACTCCGTAATTTGGCCTTGAAAGATTTGGACCCCGAAGCGAGTTTGCGTTTATGGGCCGGAGAAATTACGAAGCTCAAGGGCATGGCTGCATTCACCGACAAATTTGATTTCAAAGAAAAATGCCCCGCTCCCACATCCACTAAAGCGTCTCGGGGAGGCAAGATATGGTCATTCTGCTTTATGTCAGAATGGCAGAAAGTTTTGTTGCAACAAAATTGTCTGATCATCCTTCTTGACTCTACGCGCAAAACCTGCCGTGGACTTCACGAAGGAGAAAATGTTTATTTGTTCACGCTTCATGTGAAAAATCACGTTACTAGAAAAGGGGCGCCCGCTGCGTTCATGATGACCAACTGCGGTAGAAGTGAAGTGATTTCTCACTTTATTCGAGCTGTACGCAAGTTTGCTTGGTTTTCTCCAAAAAAGGTTATAGTTGATTGCGATCAAGAGGAAACGAATGCCTTTTTGGACGTTTGGAATGACGAAATATCAATCATTCATTGTCGCAGACATGTTCTGAAAGCATTTGTCAATAATGCCCGTACAAAGGTGACAGCCGGGAGGGATTCCAGGACGGCGCGTTTTGAAGAAAAGAAAAAGGAGATACAAGACGCGTTTGAAGCAGTTGTTCGCAGCGAAACAAAAGAGGAAGGTGAGGAATGTATCCAAGACTTTCTAACAAATTTTGCGGATTTTCCTGAGCTCATCGATTATACCGCTAGGCAATGGTTTGCAAATGAAAATTTCATCGTTAATGGAAGAGCAGAGAATGTTCTGATACGTGCGAGCACGAACCATTTGATAAAACCATTCAACAATGTCTTGAAACGCTATTTTTTGGAAAATTCCAGCCAAGATCGGCCTGATTTGTTAGTGTTTAAGTTGTTTTTCAATGTGGAGCAAAACTACAGGGCGGAAGAGAATTTAGTGAAGATCGGATGTGCAGACAAAGTCAACGATAAAAATGAAAAAGCGGCGAAAGCTAAAGCTTTGAATACTTCTGAAGAAGAATTGAATAAGTTGGTGACTTTTTTGCCAGATGGGACACTAGATGTGAGGTCATTCCCAGACGAGGACGTGCTGTTTTCAGTTCAGCTTGATTTCAAATTTCGCCAGAAAGTAAAGTGCACGTGCTTAGCTTTCGAGGACAGTCAGTCTTCGTGCATACACATATTCTTGGGATATATATGGTGGTTGAATACGTGTCGCCCGAAGAATCAACACACGGGTAGTGATTCTGATTTGTCCATGGGCGAGCTTCTCGATGCATATGGAACGCTTGACGGTGTTGAGGATGACGAGGATGTGGATGATATTCTCTTTGGCGAAATTGATACTAAAATTCCGCAAGGAGTCGGAGAACAAGAAGGCCTCTCTCGCGTGGTTGGATCCCCAACATTGACTTCATCGGAAAGATGGGGCGATGTCAATGAAAATGACCTTTCTTCTGCTGCGAGTACACCATCACCTCAAGAACTCTTCTCAAGTAAAGCTTCCGGATCAAAGGAAGTAATTGAAGCCATGTTTATTGAAGAGCCAGCTTTGGATCGTTACGAAGATGATTGGGATCCGGGCAAGGATGTCTCGAAATTATTAAATGGCCATTCTGTCTCGCAAATTGATGTCAACCATGTCAATGACATCGAGAAGCTCAAAAAGGACAAGACGTTCGCCAACCGAAGGGCTCACGAACTCAAAAAGTTGACTTCATTCATGAATGCACAGTCAGACAGTTGTGTTGAAGAGTTTTGCGAAGAATTGCATAAGATATATCGAAAACTTGATGACCGGCACACAAACAAGAAACAAAAAAGGTAAGGATAATGACCTCATAGTTTGAATTGCAATTTATGACACCGGGTGTGTCGAGAATCACTCTAAAAGAATCGAATGATTGATTCCACATCTCATTTCTGCGCTTGATGTGTATATCTTGGTCGGTTTAGGATATGTCTATGGAATCAACTGGTCGTTTGCAGTTTGGAACATTTGTTGAAACATTCATTTGCACTTTACTCAGTTGAGAGACTTCGAACTTCGAAACCTGTCACATGTTCGTTTTAGCCAGATTTGCTAAAAGAAACACCAATTAAGTATGGCTTGAGCCGAACGACGGGATGCGTGGCCTAAACCGTCTCTCAAATTCCGAGTTTTTGTGAAAGGTAATTGAATATCGTTTTTTCATTGCTCGCTTCGAAACACTGGGTGCGAATTCGGTCAATTTCGAAAAACATCAAACGGCCCTGTAAATTCGAGAAAGTCGCTGGAAATGAAAAATCAACTTTCATGCAATTTTTCGTGACTTCAAAGACAAATCACTGACAAAAAGAATCAAAAAAATCATCAAAATCCATGAAAACTATGGACTGTCCACGAAACGTGCATTATCTTCAGCGTCAAACCCCGATTCGCGGCACACCGGTGCACCATGCAAAAGCCGAGTCTCGTAGATGGACTAGTCAAAGAAAAAAGGACCCTGCAACTTGATCTACACATCGATAGATTTTAAAAACAAATTATATAACAAAGTATGTCTTGGGACGACGAGGATTTTGACGTGCCAACCGCCACGCCACGCGCCGGCGCCTCATGGGAAGAGGAGGCCGAAGACGACCCTGTGGTAGACTCATGGGACGTTGATGAGGATGAATTGGCCAGACAAAAGAAGGAGGCCGACGAGAAGAAAAAAGCCGAGTTGAAGAAGAAACAGGACGAGGCCAAGGCGAAGAAAGCCGCGGCAAAACTGGGCAAACAGGCCCTTTTAGAGATCGATACTGTGGATGAGGCCACGCGGAGGGAGATGTTGAGAAAGGCCGAATTGCTGGCCGACTTGAACAACGCCGCAGACTTATTTGGCGGTCTTGGCGTCGCTAAAGACAACTTGGAGGATGAGTTGATCGCGCACCCACGCGAAAAACTTGCGGCACCGGCTAAAAAGGCCCCTGCTTTCAATAAAGACACGCCTCTCACAGAACACCCATTGTTCCAGCCCACGAACAAGCAGGAGTTCGAGAAATTGCGTAAGACCGTGGGCAGTGCATTGACCGGCTTGGCCGATGACGCGTTGTTGAACTACTCCTCGCTGTTGGCGGTCGACTTGATCCGTGATCTCGTGCAGCCATTGTCGGTGGAAAACGTGCGCAAGGTGATTTCGACCTTGACTGTGATCCAGCGCGAGAAGGAGAGACAGGAGAGACAGGCGCGGTTGCAGAAATCGGGAGGTACCGCCACGGGCGGCGCTGGCAAGAAGAAGGCGAAGCCGGCCGTAAAGACGAACGTGAACAACCCTGGGTTCAAGAAGGACTCGTTTGACGACATGGGCGGCGATTACGACGACTTTGGCGACGACGACTTTATGTAGCGGAGGGGTTGTTGTTATTTAGGTACACCCGGCGCGGTAGCTCACGAGAATGCATGTTGGAAAAGAATGTGAGGCTGTAAACTGGCCGTTATGCTGATCCATTGTTGTGAGTAAGAGAGCCGTAGAATGTAATGTGGTGTAATTATGCAACTTGGTGGCGTTTGTAACGACCAAAAGGGCTCAGGTTTAGCCTGACACGTTCTTAACCGGCGGCTGGAAGCGTAAATTCACTGAAATGGTGAAATCTTGCATCTTTGTTTCATGCCCTACGACTGGCTCATAATGATACTGGCTCAAAATGATACTGGCTAAACACACATTATTGACTTACAACATCTCGAGTTCTCGTTTCGAAGCTCAAATTGCACTGCTTAATATATGACTCTGGCGTTTTCTAATTATGTCGTAAATCTGTCATTCACATAGAAAAGTCATGTAGTTATATGTCGTTTGTACAAGTTAAGGAGAAAAAAATAAGTTTTAGATTGGCCCTGGGTTTATCGCAATGGGTGCAACATGGCACGGGGACCACCCGCGAATCTGGTTTAACACCATTAACACAACACTATTCATGATTTTATATACTTCTATTGAGTTGAAAATTGGATTCAATTTCTTAGAATCCTAGCTTATTGAACAAAAAAAACTTAAAATGATATATTAAAAAAAATGCTTCGAACGCCGTGGGTTGTGCCATCACTATACTAGTATCGGCATCAACGTGAATCGTGGGTCTCAGAGCGCGGTGAAAAAAGTCTGGAGAAGGTGCGCTCATCACATTCTAAAACACCAAGAGAATCCACGAATCCAGGGAATATTTGGAGGCTTTGGCATGAGCTCTATCAAAGATGCGTTGGCCCGTGTATCCCGCGTGATACTACGCCATGACCAGGTTCGTAGCGCAAACAAGCCCTTGGTGCTTCTACCGACGCGGCCTAGCGCACCGGCCCAGCCACGGCATATCCAGAAACCGCCTCGAGAACGAATACCGAAGCACGAAATGGACAAGGTCCGGCCTCATTTGAAGGGGTTTTTGCGGAAACGGTACCAGAAGTTTCTAGAGCCGCTAGACATGCCACAGCTCAAGATATACGATGATGATCTACCGAAATACGACGTGCTGCGGGCCGAGCACATACTAGCCAACAAGAAGAGCAGTGATCGACAGCAAATCTTTGCCAATTATCTTGGGGAAAAGCACAATTTCGAAAAAATGATGAATCTCTTGGTCGAGTTGACGCCACGTGACCTCATGGATAAGAATACCGTGGAGAATCTGACCTCGCTCGCACATGTTCTAAAACGCGAGGAACTGCAATTCCGGGCCACTCGCTACGACCATATTCCAAGGTACCATTTCCACGAGGTGCCGCCAATACCGCAGCCCTTAACAAAAGAGAGTTTTCAGGAGTACATTTACTTCTTGACGCACCTGAAAATGCTCTATCGCAATTCATCGTCGCTCATGAGCGGCATCGTGCCCGAGATTCTACTACATACGCATCATCTCGAGAACACGCAATTCAAGCCGTTCAGAACGGTGGAAACATACAATTACTTGATCAAGTTTTTCGGGTATGAGAAGTTTCAGAATTCGTTTTCCCGCGAATTGCTCCTCGTGATGGTGCATGACGGACATAGTCCCAACATCAACACCATCAACCAGCTCATGAAGACCTGTCGGATCCATGCGAGCCGTAGGTCCCTTGTTAGCACCTACAAGGTGGTCGTCAGCTATCTCAGTTTGGCCAAAAAACTCGATCTTAGCTTGAACTTGGCCACCTGGAATAGAGTCTACGATTGCATTCATAATATTTACCTCAAAGAAGCGTTTCTCAATAAGATGCTGGCCGTGTGCCTACCGGTGCTGAACAACATGTGTATTCAGATCCTCAATGATTATTGCGAAACCACCCACGACACTGCCGAGGTGATAACGTTTATGGAGCTGGATCTCCGCCGGCCGAACTGGAGAAACGACCCACGAATGGCCGAAAAGGTTTTGCGCCATCGCGTCAAACACATGACAAGAAACGAAGAATTGTCGTCCATTTTCGAATTGTGGCTGCAAATCGCCACTGATGCAGTATCGCTCAAAGTTTTACTCAGTGCGATCGACGAAAACCCTCATTTCACTCATACTTCGTTTCTCGCCCTTTGTACTTATGTACAATTATCAAAAAATACAACCAGTGTTGCGCCAGAGAATTATAGCCGCTTGTTGAAAACGTTATGTGAGAACAAGGAAAATTACGACATTTCGGTGGTGAACTTGATTGTGCGTGGTATTGTTCATTGTGATGCGACAGAAACGTTGAATTTACCCACAGAAGTCATCAAATACGAAGATCCCAGCAAAGCCCGCAGAAAACAAACTGCGTTTTTTCCTTACCATATTCCCAAGGGACATTTTGGCGAAAACTACAGAATCATCAAGCGGCTTTCTTACGCAAGCCTTATCATGTTGGAGGCGAAGGTGTTGTATGCCAACAGAAAATTGCAAGCACGCAGATTGAAGAGCCCATGGGTGCCCCTTGCGCAAAAGGATCGACTTGCTTGGGAATCCATCATGGAGCAGATCAAGACTCAAACAAGATTTTGGGAAGATACCTCAGAAAAGGCTAGAAGTGTTGGATTTGTTGTTTCCAAAACGCCCCAAGCATCAAAAGATGTGATTACTGCATACGAAAAGCATAATAGCGTTCAAATGAGGGTCAGTCACGAGATTAGTACAGTGAAAAAACTCCGAGAGGGATTTGATAAGTGCTTGGAAAGGGAGATGAGGGAGAGAAAGATTCAGCCAGCAGATTTTGAAGAGCCCTAATTATAGATGTACATAGCACGGTGATCTCGCTACTGTTAGTGCGGGTCTCTCGCAGCCACCCCCCTCAGCCAATATAGACACCTATAGACCCCTATAGACCCCCACGAAATACCATGAACGAAGATATGTGAAGAATTTTTACATTCATAATCTAATTCTTACAAGTATCTTACTTGATTCAGTCATGAGCCCACCTTTAAATTTTGTTTTGTGGGCAAAATTCGTGCCCATTCTCTATCTCTCATACACCATGAGCTGGCCATGCGCATCGACATGCACGCGACACTAAACATCTATACGTGTTCTCTCAAATCATAGTATAATCACTTTTGCAACTTCCTCATAAATCTTCAATATTGAAAAAAAAGATGGCTCGGTATGCCAATTCGTTCTGGTCGCCAGATTACGCGTCTGGAATCGAAAAGTTATCGACGCTGCTGATGCTATCTCTCGCTCAGCTACATGAGCTCCGCAAGTTCGTGTTTGGCTACATGAAATATTTCCATGCAAACGGCGAATATCTCGCCAATCTTGCAGACACTTCGTACCCTATCGATAGCAGTTTTCGAAAGTCACGTGGTCCAAAAACCAACAGAATTGCCAGCGGCTTGCGCCAAGCATCAAGGAGTAATCGCGTTGAATCTCAGCCCGATTTGGATATGGATTATGTATTCCGTCAGTTCATAGAGCGGACGCGCCAAGACCTGCGACTTCATCAGAGAGCTGCCTCTGACATCAATCAATTGATCTTAGAAAAACTCACGGCGTTTCTAAAACTACATGAGCCACAAGTGAAAAGGGATTTAACTGAATTGGATGATCTTTTTCAGGAATATGGTCAAATTTACGATGAGCTCGAATCTGCAAAGCAGACCCACATGACGATAGCACGGCTCGGAGAGTTTCTGATCCACAAAGAGCCCGAAGCCAGATCCGAGCCCGAGCCCGTGCCTCGGCGTGAACTGACTGAGACGGAAGATAAGTCAGATGAGGAGATTTCTCTAGCCGACCTGTCGGAATATGGCGTGCTGTCGTACACAAACTTCGGGATCGTATTCCCCATAGTCATAGCTGGGGTTCCCGTCTTTACGGATCACCGATCTTTTCTCAAATTCACAGCCGCGTTGATCAAAACAGTCCCCATAACGAAACGGAAAATTCCGCTCCCGGGCTATCGCAATGAGATTTTTTCCAGTGAGCAATTGTGTGACGCTATGAAGAAAGAGAAACCACGCGGGTTCAATCCGACGCGATCGAGCCTTGAGAAACTCGGCCAGCACCTATTAGACTCAAAGATTATTGTTGGGACTGGCTTCTTCGCCAAAAAGTTCAGCAGCGAAAACATGTGGTTTGAGTGGTCAGAGCTGGCGATGAGCTCGGCAGAGAAAGACTCACAAGCTAAGTCAATAAAGCATCACCAAGAACATCATTCATCTACCTTACCAAAGTTTGACGAAACGTGGAACAACATGACTTCCAACACGTCCAAAACATTCAATGGCATGTTCAAGTCGATGCAAAACTCACTCAACAAGGCCCGGTTTTCTGAAGATGATTTGGTCGACAGCGAGAAAAAGTATAATGAGGCATACGCCGCTTTGCAGAAACATAAACATCTTCTTGAAATGCAAATACTCAGCGCCTCAAAAAACATGGAACAGTTTGAAAAACTCAAAATTGAGCTTGTTTACCAAAGTCTTACCCGTCTCCTGCAGATCCTCCAGGCAACAAGCTCTCAGTTTTCTACAGAACTCGGCAAGTTTTGCCAGAAATTCGTTTCGGAATTGAACATTCCTGGAAATTATGCATTGGAATTCAACAAGAATTTGGATACATTCAGCACTGGCGTCTACTTCCCGTCTCTCCTTGCGCCCAATCACACAAGCAGGCACGTGAGCACGTCTCAGCTCAACACGAACTTCCAGAACATCAAGCTTAATTTCAATCTTTACCAGGATATTCCGCTTCAGAGCAGAATGGGCGATTCCAACACAAACCTTCCTCTCAGCTTGCACTCCGTACCCACCTATCTTTTTGAGGCTTTGAATTCCCTAGAGCGATTTCCTCGGCTGGAACTTAGCCTCGCATGGAAACTGCCAATAAACTACCAGCAATACTGGCTTATGAAGGATAATCTCCTCAACAAGATCCAAAACTTCGGATGTGATGGAGATGAAGTTGTTGTCACACATGCTACAGAGCAAGACTTGATGAAATTAGCAACATCTTTTTTGGATGACAAAGACGTATCGAGACTGGTGAATTTTGTCAAGAACTGGCTTCTTGAAATAAGTGACTCCATCATCCCTTCCACAGTGCACGACTCGCTCATCGCGGCGTATAAAATTTCAAGAAATAACGATGCCGATGGGGAACAGAGATTGTCGGAGGCTCTAAAAGTTTTGGGCACCATGCCAAGAAGCAATTTGAGTTCTCTCTTATACATTTTGGAGCATATGGCCCGAACGTTTGATCTTGACTTGCTCAAAGGATTTGGCAAATCGGACGAGCTAGAGGAAACTGAAGCAAGCGTCAGCCATGTAGTTCTCTCGGAACTTTCTCTCGAGCTAAACTCGCTTGACGCTATTGCGGCCGTGCCTTTCTTGCACTTGATCATGAGGCCTTCTGTCGTCAAGCATGCTGCCGGGTATCGCCCGCCGATGGAGCAGTACAATATACTCCTAGCAGACTTGCTTTGTGTGACAACACGGCACCGGTTGTGGCAAGCTCTTATTGCCAGCGAAAGACATTACATCGAGCGCAAAGAGCAACAAAAGCACAATTTAGGGATTCACAAGATAAAGGAGGCCAGGGAGAGATCGGCGTCCGTGAATTCAAGTACAAGAACAGCGCCGCAGATCGCAATCACGAAATCCATAGCCTCTCAAAACCACGCTGATGGCTCATACAAGGGAACTCCGGTCAGCCCAAAACCCGTGAAACACGAAAACTTCGAATTGAGGCCTTTTCGCACGGGAGCGACGCCTAGGCCATCGCCCTCTGCGTCCCCTATAGCGTCTAAGAATAAATCTCTCGAGCCCAAGAAGCCGCTAGCGCCACTCAAGTTGGAGCTAGAGAAGCCCTGATCACGACGATCGTTTGCGCATACTATCAATGAAGCCCTGGTCACGTGCAACATTGCTCATTGTGATCTTTTGAAGCTTGTTTAACTGCTTTGCACAGAAGAAGAAGAGGATCGCCAAGCTCACCGTGCCGAAGACAACCACAAGCTCGAACCCTCCATCGGTCTCTTCGATGAAATTCTCGAGATTCATACCATATAACGCAGCCACATACATTGTGATGCCCATGGAAAGAAGTCCTATGGAGAACTTCAAGCCAAGAAGCATAAGGTCGTTTCTGTTTGCGTCAAGCACAAACTTGATGATTTCCTCAGAAGTCTTAATTTGCGAGCTCAATTCTTCAACGGTCTGAATTGTTTCGTTGATAGTGGCATAGTAAGATTCTAATAATAGCTCGATTTCCTGATGATGGTAGGTTTGTCTGTGCATGCCTTGCAGAATTTCCGTCAAGTACAATGAATTGAGCTCGTCATCTTGGTCCAAAAGATCATGTAGTAGGTCGTTAATGAGCATCGCCTTTTGATGAAACTGGCCTAATTTCTTCGATTGGATGAGCAAATACTTCAATTTGACTCTTTCCACTGAGTTGTCTAGACTGGCCAAAATGTTTCCCAATACTGTCTTGTGTACGTTCAACTCTATGGTGAGATTTGACGCCACATCCACCAAAATGGCTTCCAACGCCCTAAATTCGTAGGGCAAAGATGCCGCATCAGGGTGTGAGACTTTGAGTCTTTTCGACATTTCCTTGAGGAACGTTCCCTGGGAATATGACTCGGTGAAGCGTGAGCTATGTGCGTAATCGAAGATCACCAAGGAATCGCTCTTGATGAGTGCTCGTATATTGAGCAAGTTGAGAAGCACGCAGTTTTTCCGCGTGACAATCAGTGGTACGAATTCCATGTGGAACCCATTATTGCCTGGCGTGTGATTTGTGTGTGATCGGATCATTTTGCGGAGATCTCGTGGGGCGATGCCATACTTTCTCATGAACTCCAGTTTCCGCATAGTTAAGCCATGAACTATGATATCACCATCCCCGTTGTAGACCGTACACCGCACGTACTCGCTTTCTGGCTGGGACTTGTTCGACCGAAGTGTATTTGCAATGAAGATTTCATTTAAGTTATCCGGAAGTTTATTTGCACAGGTCTGGGAGAATGCCATTTGCGTTGGGGCTCGGAGAACGCGAGAGAAAGCCGAGAATGGGCCAAATGCACGAGCCAGGTAGCTATTTAGCCCAGAAATGGGCTTGATGAACGCATGTAGCGCTTTGAGGTTATGACTGAACATGTAGTTCTTGATTATGTGTGTGAAAGTTGAAGTTTTTGTTCCTCTGGTGGCTGATGAAGAGTGTTCAATTCGCAGACATGTCTCGCTGCGGTCGCGTGGCTCACTATCAGTTCAGGTCCAGTAAGCGTCACTAGATTTCTACTTAAATATCCATTTTCGTAAAATTAAACTCAAGTTTTGAGGTTTCCTCTGCGTTTCTGTCTTTCCAAAATTCTCAGTCGGGAATTTTTTAGAGAAATCTGTCTACTTTTATAGGACCCTAAAATCGGTTGGCCTTGCCATCTGGCTCGTAGACGTGTTCTCCACATTTCGCGCGGCTGAACTACCAGAGACGAAAACGTACCGTTTTAATTTGCCTAATTTGCAAGAAAATAACATGTCACGACTCGTCAGTTCAGACCAGCTTGATGTATGTGAAGAAGTTGGACGAGGCGGGTTTGGGGTGGTTTACAGAGGGATTGTGAAAGCCACGGGCCAGGAGGTGGCTATCAAACAGATAGATCTAGAACATGAGCTGGCGGATTTCTTCGAGGTTAATCGAGAAATCCAGATTCTCTCGGAATGCCGGTCGCCACAGATCACACAGTATCTCGGCTGTTTTGTGAAAGGATACAAGCTATGGGTGATAATGGAGTATGTGGATGGCGGGTCACTCTTTGAGCTCCTAGTTCCTGGCCCTATCACGGACGAAAAGACCATTCTGATCATTGCAGGCGAGATTCTTCTCGCACTAGAGTACCTACATGGCCTGGGTAAAATACATCGAGATTTGAAGTCTCACAATATTCTTGTCAACCAGAATGGGGAGGTGAAATTAACCGATTTTGGTGTTTCTACGCAGTTATATTCCCACTTTTCCCGACGAAATACTACCGTGGGCACGCCATATTGGATGGCGCCAGAAGTGATCATGAACAATACGGGAGGTCACAGCTTTAAGGCAGACATTTGGTCTTTAGGCTGTTGCATATTCGAGCTCCGTAATGGGAAACCACCCCTACAAGATAACTATACCCCAATGCAGGCTTTGCGCAGGATTTCCTCTTGCCATAACGACGATGACTTTTTTCGTCTAATCGAGCTCAGCCAAAAAAGCGACTGGTCGAAAGCATTGAAAGATTTCCTCGCTAGTTGCTTTAGTATTAATCCACGCGACCGAGCCTCTGCTACTAGACTTTTGCAGCACGGATTCATCCGTGGTAGACTCGAGTTGGGACCCGAAACTTGCAAAAGAAAACTCAAGAAAATGATCACACGGAAACGGCTATGGGAGCAAGATAATCACGTGGTCAAGTCCCAAAAGTTTTACGCACCGACGGAGATAGCTAAAAATCAAGAAAGGTGGAAGTCTGCCGGAAGCCCAGAAAAGACAAACTCAATTCATTTCGATTTCAGCACAATCAAAAACTTACCTGAGTTGCAGCACAACGAGGTGAACGAACCAAATCGGGTATCGGTATCTCCTGCTCGAAGCGAGAGTGGCGCAAAAGGCAATGCAACGCGAAATAACACATTGAAGACAGAGTTCCGCAAAGTTCTCAATAAGGCATTCAGCAAACTCGAACAACGCGCAGCCTTGTCAACCGAGGAGTATGACAGAATTGTCCAGCTCAATGAAAGCCTCCTTGACTTATTCGTGCCCGCACAATCGGCAGATACGTCTGGATCCCAGGGAAAGGTTTTGGTATGTCAATACCTCAAGTATGTTTTGAAGGAGGTTTCGAGACTGGCGGCAAACAACAAGCCACTGTTACAAAAAGCGATTGTTCCCTCGAATTATTTGACACATGGCTCCCAACTTCCCGAGCTTACGAAAAAACAAACAAATCCAACACCATTGGATGAAATCGAAAGAAGTCTATTAGGCTCATGGCTAGACAAAATCGAGAAGAAAGACTCATAGTTAGATTTTTTCGTGATTCGCCTGAAAGATCAAAGTGGAGTCAAAAAATCGGGGGAGCTCACAGGTGCTGTATGAGTGTTCAAACGATACACTATTTGCATGTCGCCGTTGTTTCATTGATCAAAATCTTGATATATTTTCAGGTCGGCCGAATGCATTATGATTATCTGACGTCTTTAGTTGCGAGAAACTGAAACTGAAAGTCCTTGATAGCTTTGCATGACTACTCAGTTACGATTAAACTTTGTCAGTCAGCATACCTGGTGTCATTCTGGTGAAGGGTTTGGCTGTTTCGCGCTTGAGGGCCACAAAGCACGTTCTGGTTTCTTCGTGCAGTAATTACAACTGTGTCTTTGATGACACCGAGGAGATTATAGATAACTTCATCAGAGTGCAGAAACTATTACGCGACGCGCCCCCAGCAAATGTGATACTCGAACTTCCTCTGTGGCTGAAAGAGACTCAAACGCCACATATACAGATCAAGGAAGCTATTGCTGGTGACTCGAGTATGAATGGTTCTTTCATAGATGAAATATCCCGCAATGTCGTTCGATTTAATAGGGGTGAACAGCACAATCGCAATCACCGGCTCATTTATGCCTCAGGGCGTTCTAGCCTCTCGTGAAAGCTCATCAAGAATCTAAGCGAAACAACAAACTGCTGTTTGCGTTTTGTCTGTGATTCTTGCCCTTTTCGCGAGCGGTCTACTTGAGGCAACAGTTGTATGCCCATTCCCGGCCCAGAGCTTGAGCTCCCGGCCTTCTTCAACATCATCCACACTCATTGAAGGTACATGGAGATAGGATCAATCTGAAGTAACAGGATGGAGTCCGTATACCGGGTTCCTACGAAGTTGCAGATTTTTGAAAGTGTGCCATGTGGCATATGGATGGATCAGAAGAGCCACCAGTGTTGTGCATAATGAATCACGAAATTGCATCTAGCGGGGAAACCACATTTTGTCAATCACACTAAATAGTGTAGTCAATTTGACTGGCATGCAATGTGTCAGTATGGGCTAGGCTAAGGCTAGTATTGCAGAGCCGGGCTAAGATGCAAAATATGACGTATACGAAAAACAGTCAGTACCAATTGCCAGCTGAATGAAGGAATCTTTAGCATCGCTCAAAAACAGAAACTACTGTACAATACACCCCTATTTGACCTGATACTCGAGCTTCCTCGATGAAACTGATAGCCCTGAACGACTCATACATAGATCCATGGATTTGCCTTGACTTGAAATTACAAGTTTTGATTGATTTCACGAAAACATACCAATTCTAGTTCAAAATGTCTACGGGTGAAGTAGGGATGCACAACACAATTGAAATGACCGGCACACTGAAGCCTCAGAGCATTCTGACACCCAGTAGAAGCCCCCCTCCTCCTTATGAGATCAAAAAGAGCAGCTGTTGCGACCTCAAAATCTGTTTGATTTCAGTTGGCGTCGGTTTCCTCGGAAGTCTTTTTTTGACGTTGCTTGTGTGCTTTATTGTTCTCACGCCTAAACATACAAGGCATGAGCGTTTCGAGCCCCATTGAATATGAGAAAAATGCACCTATCACTACGCTTGGTTTGTTTTTTAGGCTTCAGAGTACGGGCATGAGTGTGTACGGGAGCGGGAGCGGAGCGGTCTCGCATTCCTCCAATTGCAGCAACCGCGTTTGGCAGCAACCTTGATGTAATGGCAAATTCCCCACAGCAAAAACAATATGCTACGGGATGACGTCAAGCGGCTATATAACTTGCACGACCTGCTGCTCTCGAAAACCTGGTCTGACTCCGTAATCATTCTATTCCTAACTTGATAATTTTTAGTTTAACTTCTAGTTCCGAGCAAATTGACTTTTTGAAACCATCACAAATATTCATTTGCACTACAATCAAAGGCTGCAACAAGAAATAATCGTTCAGCAAAGTATCAATCACATATATTCGCGCAATGCTCTCTAATATCAGATCCACGCCACAGTTGGCAAAGCAGCTTAGGTGCTTGTCCAGACCCACTATAAGATCTGTGCGTCACAATACTTCCACAAGCCGTCAAGGTTCCGCTGAAAAACGCAACCTGGAGTCACCTTACGTGAATCAGCCCGTTGTGTTTGGCATTATTGCGGTGATGGTTGCGGGCGGGTACTTCATTAATCGTTACCACCAGAGCAAGGCCCCAGACACCATCAAGGAGAAGTAATCTTTTTTGAAGATAATTCTGTTAGCCAACGTGCTATATATTTGTTCATAGTTTGAATGTCTTCCATTCTCATTACCGGCTTGAAGCCTAACTTGTATTACAATGCATTAACGGCATCTCCTTCTGAGGTCTTTCTCAAAAAGATAGATCTGGCTCTGTATTGGTACCTTTGTCAATGCCTTGCGCACGGCAGGCAATTTGCCTGAACTCATGAACGCCTACGTTCAAATAAAGATTTGATATTCACGAGATCGGTTCATTCTTGTGCAAAAAGAATAAAAATATGTAAACAAGATTGTAGCCGTTTCCTGCGAAGAGTGCTGCCGCGTCTGGTGAACTTAACCTAACTTAAACTTTCGCGAGCATATTTGACAACCCAAAATCACGTTGATTTTATTCTGAGAATAAATCTGAACCTTTAAATGCCCGAGCCTGTGGATAAAAAACCCAGGCGTGGAAGCTCAAATGACAAGGTTGAGAATGGAATAACAACTTACAACGACTTATATCTACCCAAATACTCTCTTCCGAAGCACGAGAACGAGCTGATCAATGCGGTGAAAATCTCCAAAGACAAGACTAAACTCGCCACATGTTCGTCAAAAGGAAATTTACGTATCTACGACTTCAATGATGGGTCCTTGATAGCCACACTTAAGGGCCACGCAAAGGGCGTTTCTGATATTGCGTTTCTGCCGATAAATAGCGATATTATCGCATCTGGTTCGGACGACTTGACGATCCGGCTCTGGTCGATATCTCAGCGGAAGTGCATCCGTATTCTAAAGAAACATACATACCACATTACAACCGTGACTTTCAACTCAAAGGGAAGCATGCTTATAAGTGGTGCGGCAGATGAGACGATTGTGTTGTGGGACCTCACTACTGGAAACAGTCTCAAGACACTAGCGGCTCATTCTGATCCTGTCAGCTCGGTATGTTTGACCCCAGATGATACTGTGATTGTTAGCGCGTCTTACGATGGATTGATGCGCCTTTTTGATACCGAAACGGGCCAGTGTTTAAAGACACTCATTTATAATAGTACGTCCCATGGTACCGCCACGGCCTCCACCAGCGACGTCGTCAACTTCCCTATCTCGAAAGTCACAATCTCGCCAAACGGGAAGTTCATTTTAAGTTCAAGTTTGGACGGCAAAATCCGCCTTTGGGACTACATGAGCAATACGGTGGTGAAGACATACTTGGGCCTTGAGGGAACCGCGCCGATCAATAACAAGTACAAC